>JAMKCH010016919.1:0-24041 GCA_023653785.1 Ophioderma brevispina
AACACGTTGGAGATCATTAGAAAGTATTTCAATGAAAATTAAAAATACTTAGTATAAATCAATCTTGAATGTTTTACAGTTAGGGCCTTCTTATTGTTCTCTTTATCAACAAGAAAAAAATAATTTACCTAGAAATAGCACAAAGGTCAAAACTCGAAGAGGACCATGGGTTAATTAAGCCACTGGAACATAATTGATACCTCGTACCCTAGAATACGGACCCACAATAACGTATCTACTCTTTGTCAAACCACGGGAATTCATAACGCATCTACTACTGGTTACAACATGTTTAGCTATGTTTTACAACACGTTTATTTGCAAATCTCATTGGAAAATTCTAAAATCATCTATCAGACAGTTTGAATACAAAAACCCCCGAGCAATCGCGAGACACGATGGGAAGGGCATTACATGAATAGGGTACACATTCAACATGGCGACCTCCTGGGTAAACATGCAGCCTCCAGGGGAAACAACATGGCGGAAGTTCGATCTTATAGTATAGATTTCCAAACATATTTACGTTTTCGAAATAACACGAAAGAAGGTTGTTGGGTATCTTTGGACCCACGACGTTTTTTTACATGACAAAAGAAACATGGGCATTTAAACCTTTCAAATCGATGAAATCTGGGTATTTCACCTCGGTTTGAATTAAAGGTTGTGGGACCATTGGAATTACTTTTGTGGAAGGTTCCATTGCCCATTTAGATCCACTTAGTAGGTACTTAGCGATGTTGCGGCTCCGTCGTACGTTACTCATACAATATGTCCAATAATTGATGATTTGACCCCACACAACAGAAACAATTTGGTGTTTGTTTAATATAACTGAAATAGTCAAGAATATATATAAAAGTTACCAAAATCAACCTAGTGGAATTAGAATTGTTCGGATTGATTTAAATGATGTTTGGTACCAATTCTTGCGGCTCTCCTAAGGTTAAAAAAAAGGTATAGTTTGCCCTATCTACGCGTTATAGTTTTAGTACAATAGCTCATAACAGTTCAAGGTCATCCTGGGGTAAAATTCATAGAATGGTCGATTTGATCGGACTGGTTGTAAACTGTTAAATTGGTTCCATAAGATAAGAAAGGTAATAATCTTTGTTGAACTTTTAATAAGAATTACAGCGGTATGACTAGTGACCTCACCATAGACCTTGTAGCCCCCAGTCAACATTTGCGTTCCAATTATGCAACGAATATATAGATGGTGCACCAGTATATTTTCGGGTTCTGTACCATTAGACGAAAACATTTGACACATTTTTTATTAAGAAACGGATATTATTGGAAAAATTTACCCCCATTGTGACCTTGAACGTATTTTGACTCATAATTATTGAATCACAAACTCAGCTTGGACAACTATACTTTTTTAATCCTGGAAATGGAAAGCAAACACGTTGGCTACTTTCGACGCGTTTGCTATTTCTATTTTGAACCATGTATAAACCTTACCCCTTAAAATATTGTTCACTCCCTTTGATGTTAGTTAGACTTTTGATCATGTTGTTTTAAGGTATTCTCAATTCAATTCTGTTGAATTGATTCTGTTGCAATTCGTGTTGGGGTTAAGTGTGGCAGCAATTATTCTATTTTGACTGGCCTAATCCTATAGGCTTCTTTTCAAGTTCGCAGCGCCTGCGCCTCAAAAGAAGCCAATTGTATGAGTACCGTGCGACGGGAGCCGCAACATCGCTCTAAGTAAAAAGTGTCGTCGGCAGGAGATGATCACGATCAATAGGTCTTTTTCTTTCGTCCATTTTAATTTATTCATCTGTTTTTGTTGTTTTGTCCTTTATAATTCGGTTTTTTCCTTCTCTAAAGACCAATTCGTCTGGTCTTCTTTTTATATTTGTATGCTAACTTTTTTCTATGTATTTGTAATTGGCCATTTCTAATTGCATTTGCATTTTAACTGTTTTAGTCAGGAGGAATTGTGGGTGCAGGGTCGAAATGGAGTACAGACGTTTTCTATCGATCGATTTTTTGGTTTATGAGGACCTAAGCCAATAATTTCTGGAGGGGTGCAACAATATCGGGCAGTGGCATTTTTCTAGAAATCCCATTATGCCGCTATCACCTACAAATTTCATCAAAGGGCCTGATTTTATGCTATAATCCATGACGAGTGTTTGAGTGATTTTTGATTCACAACATTACCATCAATCAATATGGCACACCGAAATCCCATATGCCGACATCATTCATGAGCATAAATCTATTCAAATATTTGTGAAGAAAGGCATAATTATGGGACCTACACCTACTAAATCATATCTGAGATTTCAAGTGTTAACAGGCTTTCCTTATAATCAAGATGGCAGCCAAATACGACACAGTCTTTTTTTCGAACCTTTTTTTTGTGCATATTGGAATGCTTACCAATTGTATAGGATGACCACCTGAGGAATAAGTCGATTACGCGTCTTTAGGTAATAATGCTGGATGATTAGTTACTTTTCTGTCGGGCTCGAGAGAAAACTTCAAGGCATGGTTTTCTATAGGGACGATTACGATAAGAGGGCAAGTTTTTAAAACAATGTTTCAGTTTTTTTGTACTTTTTGTCCACTACAACTTTCGAAACGTCCTCGGTAGGTGTCTACAACCGATCCAGATGAACAATTTGACGAGAAATCGTCAACAAAATCTCCTGTCACTTAAGATCCTTAAAACCTACAAATTGTCATATATTCATATTTACTTGGCCGTCATTTTGAATTTTAAGCATGGTGGCAAACAAAATACCAGATATGATTTCGAATGTTCAAAGACATTACATCTCTACTTTATTTAAACTTCAATTGGATGCTATAGCTAAATAAAATACAGATGTATTCGTAATAATAGAAGGTTTAAAACAGGCAGCATATTGGCCCCATTTTAACATTTGTGCCTTGTTAACGAAACAAAAACATGCCAGATAAGGATGTCAAACTGAGCAAATACTATCCCATTCCTTAATTTATAACTTACAATTTTGGACATGGTCACGCAGCCGTATTGGATTTTAAAAATTGCCACTGCACCAAAATGATTGGCTTAGGCCGGTCCGAATAAATACCAATCATTCGATAGAAAAAGTATGTACTCCATTTCCATCCTCCAGGCGCATGTGTGCGCATGCTTCCACCAAACCGGTTTCAATTTCAAAGTACCTGCCTGACCTATCCGGAATTTTAACAAGGGTTTTCCAACATTCCTCATCTAGCAAATCTTTTACAACGAGACGTGTTATCATCTGTTTTTTAATTAACTGTCTGACACTTCCTTCACAAATAACAATATACAGCCCGCGTATCAAAGCTAAACCACAATAAACAATCATGTTCAAAATTTAAACCGTTTTTAAATGTTACACAAGATTTTGTGCCGAGTTAAGAGAGCACCATCTGTTTCATTTTAGCTTGACCAGACAGTTTTATTTCACATGATCTGCCGCTAACCCTTCAGTATTTTTACAACCTACAGAGATGTAACACGCAGGCTTCGGCATCCAACTTAGTCCGCTTGTATTTCTGCGAAAGCGTCCTTTTCGGATTTGTAACATCTTCGACATGGTGCCGGATGGCTCTTCCTCATGTCAAACAGCTCATGACCCGGCGCTTGTTTGTGGTAAAGGCAAGTTCATCACTACTGGTTGAGGTAGACGAACTGGCCGGCCATAACCTTCGATGAGCTCCTCGAACGGTTTTAGGATAAACCTCGAATGGCGATCAATTCTATCAGCAGCCGGGTTTGCCGCCGCGTTGTGAACACGATTGTAACAAATCCAGGCATTGACCCGGCTGACGTCAACCAAAAAGTAAAGAACTTGCTTCCACCAATGCTGACTCTTTCTCCAGCAGGAGTGGTGTCGTGCTTAGTGCAAACGCAGTAAAATTGCACAGGTATGCAGTGTTCCATTCGCAGACAGCGTACATTATGAAACCCTGCTTGATAGGCTTGGTCGGCAACCGATGATGGTTCGTCAGCCAACCGTAATAACCCTTGTACGGGACCATGTCTTCAACGAGAGATAATTGCGGATTGCAGTTGTACTTCTCGCGGAAATTCCGCTTAACAGTGTTCCAGGCGGACTGGACTCTATCCAGCGGATGCTTGCGGATGTAGTTGAAACTTGTGCTCTCTTTGTTCCCGAGCTTCTGCTCTCCATCTCTTTGGGTCTGTAGTTGGGTTAAACGCATTTTGCCGATCGCACTACAAATCATCGGGTTTCGATAACCCGGATGAGTAATCCTTGGCGTTCGCCAGTGAGGTCAGTCCCATCAACAGATGGATCATAGTGCAGTTAGGGTCCACTGTGAATGAGCCTCGACCTTTTGCCTACTCAACCAACTCATTGTGACATGAATCAATTCATAAGTTTGACCTTATGTAAATGATTCCCACTTCACAGGGCACCATCCAATCACTGATCAAGGACATGCTATGGCATGACCAATTACCCACACACTGGGTGCCATGAACATTGGAACTAGGCCCGTTGTAAACATATGAAGCCTGGTTAGCACATAGGGAGCGTTGCGGATCTTCCCACATCGGATGTACAATCAAATGACCATCACTACTCGAGAACAAGATTATCTTGGTTGACAGCTTCTACGGAAGAACTACCGCCGCCTGCGTGAATACTAGCTGAGGACGAATCAAAATGCTGACGTTGATTAATTTCGACTGCCAGACTACCCATAATCAAGAGTTCATGATCATCGCAAGCAAAAATCGCGATATTTGCTGCAATTTTAACCATACGTTTTACAAAAATTCTAGAGGGTGTAAACGAACGATTATGTCACCATTTGAGTAAAAATATGTTCTTTAGAAGTGACAGTTTTGTTTTCAGGTGGACACCCCTAGGTTTTAATGGCATTTAAATTTTGCTGGCATCATTTTAATGTGTAAGCACGTGGTGTATGTAAGCAAAATCTGCGCCAGTGCGATTTCATTACCCTGTTGCCAGGTTGAATCGTTATTACACGATTGAAAACATGTACACTGCACTGTTACATGGTGGTGCATCGTTCAGTATTGTGTTTTGTAGACACATTCCTATAGGGAATATTTACGCGACGTAGCGTATACCCGGGGACGAGATCACATAATGAAACGGATATGGGTGTAACTGAGGCTGGCGCGCCAAACCGGCGCCTTCAGTGACAGAGGACTCAAAAAATCGAGGTCTTTGGGTGAAAAATTTTCAAAATGTTCTCCCAAAAGGGGTCTTTAGGTGACAGTGGTAAACTTTCTCCAAAAATGTGGTCGTGGGTGACATTTTCAAATACATTCTCGGGGGGGTCTTTGGGTGACATTTTCACATACATTGGGTCTTTGGGTGACATTTTCCAAATACATGGGGTCTTTGGGTGACAGCGTGTTTGAAAATTGCCGTGCGGCAGGCAGTATCCTCGCTCAAGATGAATTTTGGTCAATTTTTGTCTTTTCGCTTGTTGATAAACATCTTCCAATATGCTATTTTCATGAGGCGTGCAAATGCATTTAAATGAGTCAAAAGAGACATAGCCGTTTGTTTCGTTTTTAGATGCATCCAAATGACCTCCAATATTTGGAAGCAATCTCGAATGCCACTACTAACTTATGTGTCTATAACTTCATACAGAATTCTTCACGCGTGCAATAGTTACCAGCCTTGCATACCCGTCACCTCCAAGATGGAAGCCCCCCCCCCGTATGGTAGTTATTAAACCGCTTTTAGCAATATTGTGTCATCTCATGCCCCTCATGCAATTCAATTTTCTTTGTCCCACTTGATTTAACTTGTGCAACTTGTCAAAATAATAACCTCCACCAAATTAAAATTATTCGGATGTCACCGGCAAGGGGAGGCTCCATGAGCTTAAAGTTTTTGTACACGAATCAATAGGATGTATTTGTTTTGTTTTGTTTTATTTGTTTGTTTTTTTGACAAAACACAAAAAATGTGAAACTGTCATCTGATCATTTTGGTCAGAATTCTGCGTGAGGTACTTCACACGGTTTGGCAAATAGTTTCCCAAGAATTTTCCAGGCAATACACAATAGCCAAACATGACCGATATCTAGAGGGTCAAGGCTCGAAAGGAAGACCAATATGCCAAAACTTGTCGTTAATCATAGCCTTGTGTGGTTGCGGTAGTGTGGCAACTTGTCACCTCTGCATCAGTGGTCGCCCCGGTGATCGCTTCTGTTTGCAGTGACCGGTGTGAAAGTAATCATATCTGGCATGTATCATAGTCCCGGGCGCAAATAGTGACACGGAATAAAGCCGTGAAACTAAGGTTGCGTAAAGAGTCGCCTGAATCGTTGCCCTAAGTGTTCACCCCTTGTCCCGGACTATGAGCCCGGAGGACTATAGTTTGTCCTGCCCCACGGTCCTGTTTCAGTGATCACTTCCGTTTACTCAGCTAGCTGGAGACCGCGCGAAACGCGGGCCTCCCAATAGTAAACATAATAGCAAGCAACTCTTTTGTCCTCTTTCAAAGCCAGGTGGCATTTCTTTTCAATAGTAGATAACTCTTGTAAGTAAAGTATTGACATGGTATGTAAGCACGGATTCGCGTCAATATAGTTATAAAAGAAAGTCAGGAACTGGCAACCATACATTACATTGTTATGCGTTCCCTACATACAGTGCAAAATACCATCGTACTGCAAATGTCACGTGTTTTGTGCCATGTGACTAAGTCTAGCCATAATGAGTCACGCAGCCCCCCTAACGAAGAACATAGGTCTAACAGTTTGTCCATGGCGCCCTCTTGAATCTGCCCAGCAATCACTGGTGATTTTTGTCATAGAATTAGCATTATACCCTACTAAAATACCACTCTTTATAAATTAACCATTTTCGGATTTTTCTAAATGTTCTATTATAATAAAATTCACATATGTTATTGATGATAATATAGTTTACAATTAGAGCTTGTACCAATAAAATCCCTTGAGTACTTTCCTCGCAACGACGTGAGTTAGCTCATGTCCTATGCGTTGAGCACAGAGTGAGCGTGATAGGTCATGGGCCTATTGAATGCACTGTGTGCATAGTGAATAGGAAAATGGACAGTAACTGAAAGATGTACAAAACCATACGCGTTTTTCCGAGACCGATGTCATCTTTCTCGCCCTCTTCTCTCTCAACCGGATGTTTTGCCCAGTCAGCGATTTCTTGGAAGAGATTTAGAGGAAAACTCCGCAAAATAGTCCAGTGGACGCGTCGGTCTGCGTCAAATGTCGGTCCACTCGGTAGTGTACCACGAAAAACATGTCGTCTCACCGGTGTCAAATGTCGCGTCCATCCGAGTTCATCCGTAGAAGAGTCCAGCAGGTTAATCGGTCCTCGCTTCGGGTCATTTTCTGCCCAGTCTATGAACTCGGCACCCTTCTGTCCCGGCGGGCTGGCTTGCGCGGGTTGCGTGGAATCATCAGATGAAAACCCTTGTGATGCTACAGGCTCAAAGTCAGAGTCGGCTGAAGTCGTTGCCAGCGTTGGGTCTAAGTCAAGCGCGGCCTCATCAACGGCTCGCACCATCTCATCAGACACGGCTACCCTGGGGATAACAACGCGAAGTTGCTCCGATCTTGGCAGGATAGCCATGCCCGATTAGCTGGATGCAACCGAGCCCTTCCCCCGTCTCCCTTGGCCTTTGGCTTCAATTCGGCACAGCGGGTCGGGAGAAGAGCTCCGGCTCCGAGCATTGCAAGTTGATGCGCAAAGCAGAGTCTGCCATTGCCTGCGCGCTTTGCTTGCTCTAAAACAATCCCCATGTCTCGCAGAAGTGCTCGTGGCTGGCTGCCGTGGCTGCTGCTGCTACTCTCCCCGTAATCCACCCGCGGCTTCTTCCTCGTCCTTCGCTCCTCTCCTACCTCAATGTTGAAAAGTTGACTAAGTCCAGAGCGGACCGCTTCCTTGATCTTTAGCGGGGAATCGACCCTACATCTAACAGGCAAAAAATCTTGGAGTGAAAAAAGTCCAGAGCGGAACATTTCCTTGGTCTTTAGGGGCGATTTCCCGTTTAAGACCAATGAAGAGGTCCGCTCTAGACTTAAGTCATTTTTTCACCTAATAATTGTGTGCCGGTTAGATCTGGGGCGATTTCCAGCGAAACTGTGATCGTAATTTCGTCTAAAAGCTACGCGTAATCTACTGCACCTCTTATTTAGCCTACATCCAACGTGTCCTAGGATATGATAAAGGCATGGTACAAGCTGAGCAGATAGCCACACTTGCCAAAGATAGATGTGCATGGAGAAATCTTGTAATTGCCTGCTCCACAGCCGAAGGATGATGATGATGATGATGAATCTATTGCAGTCCGAGTTGTGCGAATCTACGCTCTCGGGGCCGGTCCTGCGTAACTTTCATAACTTCACGTACTCGATAGGGCCAGGGCAGCGATAGAAATCCCTAAGTTACCATTTCAAGTGGCAGGGCCACGGCAATGAAACTTTCTACCTAGCCGGGCCACGGCAGCGGTAGAAATCCTAACTTATCATTTCACGTGGCAGGGCCACGGCAGCAAAACTTTCTATTTAGCCGGGCCACGGCGGAAAATCGCGTATTCGGTCGGCAGGAGATTACTCGTAGGTCCAGAGAAAATTGTCGGCCACCTGTCGGTTTCCGGGATAGGATGTTGAAGGGAAAATACATCATGCATGAGAAAGTATCGGGCCTGCCAGGTTTCTGATCGCAGCCCCACACCGGTCGATTGTTGTTAAATTATGAGGCGGTGCAGTGGAAGCTACCTTTCGGATGGAAAGTTGGTTGCGACCAGGAAGAGGGTAGTAGGGTTTATCTTACGTGGTCGTAAGTACATGGCGCTATTTCATGGCTATATAAAATTGGAAGGACCTTTCCAGCAGCCCCTGAATTATTATCGGTATACGATATGAATTATCCTAATTACAAAATGCCTTCTTTTGCTTATACATGACATGTTCGAGCTTTACCATCCACAAGTACAAGTGCAAATATCTCTAATTTTTTTGGCAATTGGGGCGCTCTTAAAAATATGCTGTTATTGCTTTACTCCATTGAGCGCTGTCCAAAAGTATGAATATACCTAGGGCAGCTGACGTATTCTAGAATAAATTTAAAGCTTTTTGATACACTGTAAAAGGCGCCATGCATTACAAACATACACATTTATGTTCTGTTTTATATGCGCAATTAAGAATTACTTTTTCGAAGCACAAATCGTTTCCACAGTACATTTATTTCTCTTTCAACCGACAAGAATATACAAACATAGAAAACAAACAAAATATACATTATTTTAATGTATTAGATTATATCCATGCATTTATCGCCAACATCATAAATATGCATTCTGCACTATACAAACACGCTTACGGCGTGTATACAATATATAACAAAAGATTACCTTTATGTAGGGTATAAATCATTTATAATATAGAAATATTTTATTCATATATGACAGCTTATGACCTTCTTTTAAGTACTCATAAATATAAGAAATCCATACAGTGCATAACATTAAGTATATCTTCCTCGTAAGGCCACTTATTTCTATATAACGCGTTTTGTTTTTCTGTTCAATTTCTACATACAAACTTATATAAACATGTTTACACCTAATTTTAATGACATTGCGATTTTTGGCCATGAAAATGTTAATCAACGTATCCGTCAATTACTTGCGGGTAATTGTCATTGAATGTGACCACTAACCATTTTTGTATTTTCCTTTTGTTCAACCTGGACTATATACCTACCGTAGGTAGATTAGTCCTCAGTTTTTACTCACGAAGTCATTGACTCTTAAAACTTATAATAAGCTTCCAGGGGACTCCCTACCCCCCCCCAAAACAAAAAAATGCGACAGTGACACTACATTGACATGTTTTGGGTCACTATAGGCCTGGACAATTATCAACTCCATTGCCATACCAGATACGTAATCAATAATTTCAATATATGATCTGATTATTAATAAACTTGTAAGCCCTTTCTGACACTCATAACATCAGAAATGTGTAATTGTCCTTTCATTCTATCAAAAGCATGTTTGTTTTGGTTTAAACTTTTAATGCGTTAATGGCACTGTATCTATATAATACCTGTTACAATTGGTGCGCCTTTTAAGTTGTGGATCATCATAATACACTATACTTTGTCTCACCTCAAGTTGAAGTGACGTCATTATGCGTCTTTGCATTTCCAGTAGCGTCTCGATCGTGCCGACTTTATTCGCGTGGCGATCATGCCTATGGTTTCAAGCATATGCGCGCGCTTCATGGCTGCGCAAAATAAAAATCGCAGTGTACGTCACCTCAACTTAAGATGAGACAACCTAATATATACAAGATTCGCGTATTCGTATATAATTATCCCTAAGTTTTATTGCTCATTTGCATATTTTTTAGATTTTGAATATGGCGGGCGGATATCTCGCACTTAAATTTTAAACATCTACTTTTTACCGCGCGTGGTGTTGTCAGTGCTACTCCCTTAGGAACATAATTGGCTTGTTAATGTAACGTTGCTTGTAACCTTGCATGGCTTAAGAGCAGAATAGCCATTATGGTGAGTCTACTTGCCTTTATAACCCAGTCCAAGGTTTAAAAATAGAGTGACATTAGACAAAAAAATAACATGTTGTATTTGATTATGCTTTCAATAGCTCATTAACACAATGCTTTGTAACCATTTTATAGCATTGAAACTAGTGTGGCGGCTTCTTGCGTGGGGTTTTTGTTAATCTTAGACCTCAACAGCGGAACCCTACCGGCAATGCAAGGCGTTGCAACGTTGAAGCCGCCATTTTTCCTGCAAATAATAGACGGCCCACAACCAAGGTTATGGTGGCAACGCTTCCTATTGGCACGCTCCACGTATCAAAATCATGGCGAGTTTCAGGCGCTGTATATCGAGTTTACCCGCTATATGTCGAGTTTACAGCGCAGCCTATCAGTTTGAACCCTATGTGCCGAGTTTCATAACTCATGTCCAGAATATAAATCCATGTCCAGAATAAATCAGGCCGAGTTTTAAAAAACTGGACATGATTTTTTCGAAACATGTGCTAAACTGGACATGATTTTTTTCTCAACATGAGCAAACTCGACATGATTTTTTTCTCAACAGGAGCAAACTCGACCAGATTTTTTCTCAACATGAGCAAAATCGCATGATTTTTTTCTCAAACCATGAGAAACTCGACATGATTTTTTTTCCATACACCAAATTAAATCAGTCGAGTTGTCCTCATTGTGAGAAAAAATCATGTCGAGAGATTTTGAAACTGGACATGATTTATTGCAAACTCACCATATAGAGAGCAAAACTCGTGTATAGAGGGCAACACTGGACATTTATAGCGCTGAAACTCGACATATAACGCTGCACACTCGCATATGGCGAGGGAGGAAAAATATCGATACACAGCGCGTGAACTCGACATGCGCGGGAAAAACTCGCCATGATTTTGATACGTGGAGCGTAAAATTGGACATGATTTATGTCAAAATCACCATATGGGGCCCATCTCAAAAAAAGTGAAGCAGTATGAGTTTTATTTCATTCTTTGATCACAAGTGTTTGCATTTGGCTTAAAATAAGTAACCGTTGTTAATGTTCTTTTAGTAATTTGCGAGATCTACACGGACATATATAGTTTTCTTTACTGTAAATATCATGATCTCGCTCATTTTACTCCATAAACACTAAAAACATGCCAAATGGTGGTTCGTAGCTATGATGACACGTATTTTACAAGGCTACAGTTACCTCAATAATCAAATATTTTATCATACAAGTGGTTTTTTTTTATTTCTTAAAAGCATCAATGAGATATGATAGCGTATCAATTTCAGATAACTGTCTTGGTACGCTACACAAGAAGCCAATATATGATTCGCGGAAATCATTGTATGTACGTATCATGTATAACTCAATTTATTTGAAAAATGTAACTTGGGCAATGATACACCTTTTGCTAGCTCAAGGCAAAATTAGCTATACATGATAATTCATAACATCAAAAATGCTTGGTTGCCAAATTTGGGCCTCGATAAAAATCTTATATTCCCAAATTAAATGCGTCCGTTTTATTTAAGCATGTATATTACGTTATAGGCAAATTAAAATTAAAGTGAGATAGAGTTCTAGACTATAAAAGATTACTGGCTAGACCCACAACCTGACCTGATAGTCGAACAATTGATTCATGCACTTCGCCCAAGTTTAGAAACTGAACGCATCAAAAAGTGATATTACGGTACGTATATTACGTTATTCCAAAAACGAAGACGAAAAATACAGAATCTCGATTAACGTCGCAGGAATTTTACGCTTTCTGCCAAGCTCCTTGAAGTATTGTTGAGAATTGTTGCACCAAATAAGGTAAGTTAGTCACTTTCTTTAACCGTTCTTACCCAAATAGTTTTGCCCGTATAATATACACACTGCAGGGTACACATTGTGATGGGTTGATGCACTTTGTGGTAAGATAATAGGGAAGTATAACGGTCTGTATGTACTGCCACAGCAGTATGCCAGCAGGGTGCACGGGGGCTATGTACTGCTATTAGGTGTGCTTATAGGGTTTTAGTTGCACAGTATGGCCGTGCGTGATGATAACGTAATATACGCAAAGTTTTAGGGCGTATTTAAATATCTTTTGTACCAATGCTTTGTTCACAAGTCTTTAAAAGGTCATGATTATTATAGAATGGTGTGAATGATAGAAACAGAGAGTTTTTAAGTCTGACTTTCAGCGACTAATAGATAGGCCAAGGGAAAAGAACACGAAATATAGGGCCAATAGAATTCGTGTCGCTGTTTCAAATACACTGTTGCAAACTTAAGGAATGTTATAATCTGAACATATATACATCAGTAAAAATTAATTTAATTTTTATTTTTTTATTATCGTAAAATGAAACAGAACTTTCGGATGGAGAGACCTCACCCCTGACTCAAACAGAAGCTAAACGCGTCCGAAATATATTACTAAGAGCTGAATTTACCACCGAGGCACCAGAAAAAAAGGGAATTTCTCCAAGAAGCCACAAGCCAGAAAAAGGGAAAGAAAACATGGCGCCGTGCTCTGATGGAATAATGCGGATTTCAAATGAAAAATTAAAATGATAACACATAGACACGGATGTTAAAGGGCAAAATTGAGAACACTTACAGAAAAACTTACTGCGGTTTGAAAGCAGTAGCTTTTGAACGTTTAATTTAGAGATATAGGCCTACGATGTTGTTTTATTCAAAAGAACAAAATAACCTAATAATTCGAAAAAAAAAAATGGAAGGACATGTTGTCATTGTTTAGTAAAAAACCAACCTATTGAGTATTCATGTCGTTAGTTTAAGGCATGTTGAAGTGGATTTACCAAATACGTTTATTTACTGCATATTGATGTATAGTACGTTATCCATACCCCCCCCCACAACCGTGTAAACGAAGGATATTGAAAAAGATTACATCGTACTTCATGCGAAGATGAGAATTGAATTTTAAAAGAGGGTTAAAATTGCTTATTAAAGGCAAATACATTTAAGCCCTAAGAAATCAAGAACTATCCGTATTGAAAAAAAAGATCTTGTTTGTTTTGAAAGCTTTCATAATATCGATAAAAAATACAAATTAGACGTAGAGAAGGACTGCCGGTTAAAGTCCAACTTTGTATCATACCAGTTATGCTTTCACTACAAGAATTCCTGATATGTCTCGCACCATTAATGAGAATTCATGACTTCAAGTGTTAACATTCTTTAAATAAAATTTATACGAGATGCAGATCGGATAACGTAATATACAAGGCCCAAAAAACAGGAAAAAAAAACAACACTAATTTGAAGGTTTCAAATTGTAAAAATATGGGACAGTGGTTGTGTTCATACCTTTGTTTTCCATGATGTAGGATATGTAGCTAAAAAAATGTAGGATAATAACTTTTTGCGGACTTTGTTTTCCGATTTGCAATTGAAAGTGGCTTCACTTTTTGGAGGAAAGCCCCATATATGAGAGCACAACTCGATGTGTAGAGGGCAAATGCCGGACAGATAGCGCTAAAACTCGACATATAAAGTGCAACACGCGACATATGGCGAGGAAAAATCGATTACACAGCGCGTGAAACTCGACAGGCGCGGGAAAACCTCGCCATGATTTGATACGAGGAGCGTGCCATACCTTCCTTATTTTTAAGTAAAGGCCTTTTGACTGTATACACTACTCAGGCATTACTGCATCTTCCGCTCTTATAATAGCAGCATGTGACATTATACTTTGAGCGACAAGTAAGAAAGGAGCGGATTGTTATTATTATTGCCAAAGGTATTGTATCACCAAATTTATTTGGGTGTAGTTTTTATAATTATTGAACCGCAGTATGATTTCATAACTTGGGGAAAATGTGTCATTAACTCGGAATAAAATCAATAACTCATAAATTCAGAAAGCCTAATAGTCACTCGTTATTATTTATCTTAATGGCTGGCCTATACATAGAATAACGATTGGGTTCACCGGGGGGGGGATGGGTTCATGATTTGATATGATTTGGACTAGGCGCTTTAAAGCTGGTATGTTAACCATCTGTAAAGGACGGTTATTTTTATTGAATTGTAAGGATAATCGTGGTAACGAGTCATTGCAGGAGGGTAATACCTCGTTTAGATATGATATATATAAAATCATTCAAATCATTTTCTACAGACTCAACTATTATAGATATAAATATATATTATATATATATATATATAGATATATATAGATATATATATATATATAATATATATATATATATATTATTAACATAGTGCTGTAAATGCTTACCCAATTAATTTTTTTAGTGTATATGACAATCTTCTTTGGTATAAATGGGAGAGGTAATTAATATCCTTTAATCAATTCAAAACACTTGTCCTCTCACAAAATTCAGAGTGTTTCAACAGATACAGGGTGTTCAAAATCATACATGCAGAAAATATTTAAAACTAGAAACCATCCACAGATATTATACTGTCTCAGATCTTAATATCACTTTCAATGAAACCTCGTTTTGCATACACTCTAGGCTAAAAAAAAACCCGGTTGCTCCCTTATCTTTGATAATTGCGATTAAAAAGTACCATATCTGAATGATTAGTTATTCTTGGCCTTAAAAGCTATAATTAAGATATTTAGTGTAATTATGACGGGATATATGTTATTTTTGATGCTAAACAGCAAACGAGAAGCTTGCAAATCGTTATATCGATGTATGCCTGTTTTATGTGTGCAGATATGGTATGTGCCACATTGCATTTGGCAATAGCGCACTATTTCAATAGAACAGAAATGAGATTTATCATGTGATCTTCATGTAGGATACCATGATAAATATCATGTGATAAAATACCTCGGTAATCTTCAAGAAATAAAGCGAAAGGCCATTGTTAGCAGTGTAAATCCTGCCCCAAGTAAAAATTTAACCAGGATCACAATGTATTTCTCTCTATTTTATAGTTATCGCAGATCTTTCATGCTATCTAAAGAAGATCCAGCATTGAAACTTACACCCAGTAAAGTTATCGTTTCAAGTATAGCACTTAAAGTGCAGGAGGAGATTTTTTTAGGAATACTAATTCTCTCAAATGGCACAGGATCGATTGTAGACCTCCTACGCAAACTTTCCGAAGGATTTATTTGGACAACCATTACAAAAGAAACCGCAAACCTTGTTGAACTTGCCTGAATATCGCAATTGTCCCCAATGAACAGCGTGCTTTGACTTTCTGCGTGCACGACAGAAAGTACTAAATCATCAAACTTAATAAAGACGCGTAATTTTCCTGCTTATTCACTTCAGGTGTGATCTAATACATTGGGAAAGCATTCCAAAATGCAAAAAACCCGGTTGAAAAAATTGGGGGCGCTTCTTTCGAAAACTCCTCTATGTCTCTTAAACACACAGTAGTTTGTTGCCACGTGGATTACAAATTGACATGTTAAAATGCGTACAAAAATTATTGTATTAACAATAGACGGGGACATAAAAAATTAGCAACTTTTATCTTGTGCTATCTAAAGTAGATCGCAAAATATACATGGGGGTAACAATAAAGAAAGTTGCAATAGATACCATTTAAAAACAAAAGTCTCAATTGACCGATTACATACACATTCTCCAGATTGCATTGTAAAATGACTTGATGAGTGATGACATCATCCCAAGGCAAATACACATGCGCATCAAATTTAAGATGGCTACAAATCGTCAGACAAATGAAAATGTTAGGATCTATATATATTCAACCTTTTGTCGTCAATCTCGAATGTGGTCTTCGCTTATCTGTTGTTCTGCTGATATTCCTCTACATTTCTATAAGATTAATTTCACGTGAAACGGTGTCGCCGCATATAGTTTCAAGCATTTGTTCTCCTACGGGTTCAACATTTCAGCAGCCACCAGCTTCTATGAGATTTTGGCCCGAAATTATGCTCCAGGACCATATGGTCGCGACCATGGTCCTGGAGCAAAAGTAATCTGGAGAAATATTCTAAGTCAAATTTTAATGCACATGCTCCAGGACCATAATGGCAAATATGGTCCTGGAAAAGTATTTGACTTATATTATTTCTCCACTGTTCCAGGAGCATATTTGCCATATGCTCCTGGACTATTTGTGTATATTCAGCATATTCAAATATGCTCCTGGACCATATTTGTTTTTATTTATGCTCTAGGACCATATGAGAAATATGGTCCTGGACCATATTTGACTTAGAATATTTTTCCAGATTATTTATGCTCCAGGACCATATGGTCCTGGAACATTATTTCGGACCAAAATCTCATAGAAGGCAGCCACCAGACCCGACGATACGCATGCGTAATTACGTTGGTAGATGTCATGAGATCAATTTGCAATATATTCTGGATACAATTTACTCGAGATTGATGTGTTTGAAATGTACACCACAATAATGGTAATTACGAGAAACAACACTTAAAACACAAGGGTTTCGATGTTCAAAGTATATAACGTAGATAGCAAAATATAAATTGTGTAAATTATAATAGTAGCTGCATCAGATATTATCAGAGGGTAGGTTAAACCAATCATATAATGCGTTGTAAAGTACATGTAATCATGGAGGTATTATTTACTGACCAAATACATCAGTAATTTTGCCATAAAACGTCTCAACGTCTGTACGAATGTTAAGAATCTTGAGTCTTTCAGAATCATGTCAAAAAACGTAAAATACTGACATGATTTTTGTGCTAAAAAATATTGTTGTTGCTGTTTTTGTATGTTTGAAATTGGCGCTGTGTTTAAGGTACAATTTTCATATCATAGTGTATTTTGGAATTGGTTCAACACACCGTCTGAGATAGTCTGTTTTTATTCACTAGAGATTATTTCCATGTCTAGGGCTACTATACTATTTGTTTATGCAATGAAATAATTGAAATTAAAACTCTCATTTTCATAAAGTTATTCACACTTGTATGTTACACCATACTGTGCATACAGTATCGCAACCAATACAACTGCAATACAGCAGCACAGTACCTATTCATATTCAAAAACACAAAAGGCCCTGAATTTTCAAAATAAAATAATTATTTTATAAACAAAACAATCATTTTGTGCTTAGCTATTGGCTTTTATTCCCAGTGAAGTCTAAACTAAAAGGTTAAGTCGTTACATCTGGTAAAACGAAAGGAGGAAAAAGAAAACGATACTTTCCAGCTGTACATCAAGTAACCACTTCATCGTTTTATCACAAATCGGTCATTATAAATTATTTATACATAATTACATAAACCAGTGAAGATACTTTTTTCCTATATCACTACTTTACTGTAATATTAACCTTTCTTTGAAAAATGGATAGCAACGTTTTTCCTTTCCATGGGTGGAACCTTTTATCTTGTATATCCCTTAAATCCCTACGTGTCATTTTTTTCCACTTTTCAAAATTTCACTGAGCGGAACCCCTGGATTGTATTTAGGGGGAAAGTGCTACTAGATCTTTAACAACACAAATAACGCTACTTCGATTTTTTGTTTTTGTTTGTTTGGTTTTGTTTTTTTTTTTTTTTTAAAAGTGTTTAAAAAGCAAGTCATTTTTTTCTCTTTGGGACGAAGGGATATATTCTAACTATCAAAATCTGAGAAATTAATGAAGACAAACATCTGATATTACGAACATAAAATAATTATAAAAACGCAATTTCATTTTTAACCTGAACAATTTTATGGGCTTTAGACGTAACCGTAATCGTAAACGTAAAAAAGTGCACTTTAAAACCCTTTTTGTCCGCGATAAATTATAGCACTCTACGTACTGCTAAGTGCTAATGTTCTATGAGTAACCTTCAAAATTTAAATAGGCCTATATAGGAGCGTTCTTTATGTGTCGCCGTATATTGTGAAAAGGTTAAAGGAAATATGTCATGATTCTGAATATTTGGAAAATTGGTATGGATGGAAAGCTTAATAACGTAGATTACATCTAAATCAAAATAAGTAAAATTGTCCACATTGTTGAGTATTTTTGCCCTTTTAATTTTCACGCCCAATAGCGTACTCTCGAACCGATTCCTAACAAATCCCCATCGCGCAATTGGTGACGTCAAGTGATGACCATCCATAATTACGTCGTTGGTGACCATCATATCGCATGTTGTCACTTTCCTATAATTGCGATCGATGTGTTTTTATCAATAAATACTTAAAACACGAAGAAATTAAACAAAATAATGTCATTCTGTAACTTTATTTTCTAATTTTATTATATACTTTCATTAATCCATCCATATTATGTCACATAACATTCGATTCACGACGAATGTTTTTGTCATCACTTTGAACGTCACGAGGAGAGCAAAATTGGGCGCTTTTGAATCAATGAAGCCGTGGGGGGCGAAAATCCGCCCGTTTCTTCGTATGTCAAAAAAGCAAAAATTCAAATGCCTCTATTTTGTTAATTTTTAAGCATCAAATTGATATTATTTTTTTTCGGGGAATTCTTGATGTATGTACATAATATTTTTATGAATGTAGTCCAAACTGAGCTTGACACAAATCTTGACATATTTCCTTTAAAGGCAGTTAATATTTCGTGCCTCAATAATTCTTGTTTCTGTTTACCAAGAACCTCAGAAGGGTGCTTTATTCGAATACCTTTAATGGTTCCAGATCTTAAGGATTTGCCAAGAACCATTTTTTCTTGGCCTAAGAACACTTTTTGTTGTGAAAAACCATAACGACCCTTACATTTATGAATTTGATGGGAAAATTAAATATAATACCTCACAAAATCACGGTGACACGATTTGACAAAAATTCCCGGTGTAACACGGGAAAATATCGAGGAGGGCATTCCTCTTTTCCCATTTTTATTCTCATCCTGTGAATCTTGGCGTTCTATGGTATAAATACAAAAAACGTTAACTCTCTCAAAATTTACCAATATCCTAAAATAGTTAAGAAAAGCAAAGTCTGACCCAGAGATGACGGCCCTCATTTTCTAAACACATTCATGTTCTTTGCATGTTCATAATGCTTATCCACATACTATGACTGTGTGAAATAGCTAAGCTCAATCGGTGTCAACCATACAGAAATCAATTTGTAATAAATTCCGGGATCCGGAATTTTTATTATACAAACAGTACCTATGGGTCTGTTATAAAACACTAAAAATCATTAAAATCCTACTTTGGAATTGAGCATTTTAGCTTACTAAACCGTCAGTCAGTTTTAAGTTGACTTTTTTAAATTAATACACAAAAAGTTTTATTTTAAAATACTCTGAGTCCGCCTTTAAATACTACCCAATTAACAAAGAATAAATAAAAAGAGAGATTATCGTTTAATATATGCATCAATAGCGAAGCCCATTTTTTATTAGCTGTACTCCAACTGATTACACGTCATTTGGAGAATTATCTCGGAACCATCCACATACACTCAGCATATACCTTAAAATTGGCAGTTCCTTCCAATAAAAAAAGCTTCGTTATTATTTAAAATATACTTTATTTTTTATTAATTATGATAATATTTTAGGCTCTTGCCATGTGTGAAATGTGAACGTGGTTGTTTCAATGGGAGTCCTTGGTGAGTACTCCTAGATCGTTGTCGCCTCTAGCAATGAATGATGTGCCGGAAATCTGAAAAACAAGCAATTGATTAACCACGTATGAAGGTATAAACCCATAAGTAGTGGTGCTACTCAATTAATTATATGCTCAAATTACTCAATCACCTTGAACTTGTTGGATGAAGATCCAATGTAACCATATTACTATGGGTTGTTGAGGTGGTACTAGAACGAAGAAGAACAAGCTTTAACATAAACCCTGTCGTCTCAAACTGAAAAACCTCGCCAACTGTTTTACGTTGTTACAAATATTATCTTCCTCACTATCTTCCATCACTGCAAAATGTTTGAATGTTAGGCTACTCTATTCCTATCGACACCCCGATAAAAAATTAAACTTCTATTTTGTCTGAAATCACTAAAACGTAGACTTACGGTTCCAGTCACTTTCTCCAAGGGTCTTATTAACTTTCCTTTTAAATAACCTTTTTAATATTAGACAAATCTATGTGCCACTAAAACTCCCCAGAAGTTTCTAAAATCTTCGTTTGAAGAATTTCACAAAACTTTTAAGTAATATGCAATACATTTCTCAAAGGATGCCTATTAACTTTTCCATTTCTGATAGATTGGATCACATATTCAAAATGAAAGAAGATAATAAAAACCTTGAAAAAAGACTAAAACTGAATCTTCTTTTAGAAATTTCAGTACGAGATTACTAAATGAAGATTTAACTTTTGCAAACACAAAATTTTTTAAAAAATTGATGAGGTTTCTTAAAGGTGCTCGTTCCAATTTTGGGTATCGTGTTATCTACTGTACTTGGTATGATAGCCTGACACGTGTTTACACAGGCCACCAGGTACTGGTGGGCAAAAGAACTTGCGGTTTTAATGCGAAGACTCATAATGATAGTGCACGCACTATTCACCTCTGGTCTAATATTGATGGTTAACCACTAAAACGGCAGTTTTTTGTCAGTATCCCTGAGAACGAAACAGATTTGAAAGCTGAATTTCAGGAGACAATGAGAAAAATACGCCCTTCATTCTGATATCAAAATTGATACTACTTCCGGGTAAATCAGGGGGGGTCCCCAAAGACCGATCGGAACAAGCACCTTTAAATTATTTCAGTAATTTTAGTACGAAACTACTGAAACAAAGATGTAACATGTTGTAGAGAATTCCCAATGAAAAAAGTGGTCACATATTAATATCAAACATATTTTGCGAGGCAAAATAATTAAACCAAATAATTAAAACCTTGGACATGTACTTAATCTTTAAATTTTCGTTTGAGATTTCGGTACGAAATTACTAAACAACGATTTAAAGTTTTGACGACATAGGCGCGGAATTTGGGGGGGGGCTAAATTTAGCGTTCCCCATTATACATCCCCCTACAAGTTGTGAAGATCTTCAGAGGAATGTGTAAAATATAGGTCCCCCCCCCCCCCCCCCCCGAACAAAATGTTGTTGCTTTTTGCTTCCCCTGCCGCTGTTGTGAGTTTTTCTTGGAATTCTTGGAATACTCATAGATTGTTAAAAATTCGTCTAACTTCTAACTTCTCACGACCCCGTAGTCCAAAAAAAAAAAGATGTTTAACAACTGTTTAGTTAAATAAACTTTAATCTCTGAAGTGAGTGTTTGGTGGGGGTGGAGTGATGAGTTGCAGAATAATATTTTGAGTACTGTGAACTCTCAAATTGTCATATTGGTTACAAAAGACATAACGTTCTGCCTAACATATTTATATGACTTTGAAAAAATGATCCTTTTTTTCGTAATTTAAAAATGATTTCGTTTACTAATCCCCCTCACTATGTTCAAAGATAAACGGTTGTTTTAGCTCAACAATCTTTTTGGAATAGGATATGCAAGCTAAAAGTATAACGTATTGCGACAACACGCGTTGCCTTTGAAAGCAAGGTAGCCAATAGCAAGCTGAGACGATAGAGGTAGACATTTAACTGATTTAAGCAACGCGTCAATACCTTATGACCCCTTTGGGCTTTGCTGAAAGCAAAGCGTTGCCGTTGCTTTTTTACTTTTCGGATTGGTTAGCTAGGTACGACTTATCCAATAGAAATAGAGCTTTTGAAAAGTAACGCGTTGTGACCAATCGTTTATGAACCATTTGGCTTGCTTGCTAAAGCAACGCGCTGTATCCATACTATTATGACCTATTTTGGGTGCTCGGTCAAAGGTAGCCAATAGAAGAAGACCTTAAGCCACACGTGCCTTTCAAAGCAACGCGTTGTTTTTCAGCAAGCAAGCCAAAAGGGTCCCTAACTATTGGTCCACACCACAGTACGATTGCGTATGAAAAGCAACCGCGTCTATTTCTTTGGGCTTCTTAGCAAGCAACGCGTTGCTTTAAAAGCAACTGCGTTGTTGCAGTATTACCCTTTCAGCTTGCCATATTAAGGCTCAATGTACTACTACTACATTACATTACTTTGTACATTACAATACCATCTTTCCATAATACCGAGAAGAAAATTAAACAGTTTATAGCAAGATCAAAGCAGCCAATACCCAGTGAGAGAGACAAGACAGAGAGTGTCCCTCATTCAAAACCTACAGGGTTGTTAAGAAGGTCATCCATACCCGCCTATAGCGTCTTTATAATAATTGATTTTTTCTAAATCTTGTATTTTTTCTTCAATGTTGTTGTTTTTTTATGTTTAATTTTCTGTCATTTGAATTTTGGTGGTTTAATTGTGTTGATTTCTTGGAAGAATTATTATTTTTGTAACTGAGGTTTTTTTTCTGAATATACAGTGCCATGAAGTAGGTCGACCGCCGAGAACGTCTCGGAAGCTGTACCTGAAGCTACACAATGCGGTTCCTAGAGTCCTTACCACCTGTTAGCTTTGTATGAAACGGAATCCGATCCCGGATCCGATCACTCGAAGAGCTACTTCCGAGCTAAAAACAATATTAATCCAAACAAAGAAAAAAAAAAAACAAAAAAAGGCATCCAAACATCCGAAATAACGGTATCGATAAAATAGCTTCGATATCGAAAGAATATCTTGTCGTTTAACATTTCAAAATATATTGCAAAAACTGGGATTTTTTTTATTTTTTTTATTTTTTTTATTATTTCACCATATTGTTGTTTTCTTAGGATATGGTTTACCGATTAAAAAAAAATAGCAGATATAAATCTATGACATTACTTCTTTCGAAACTTGTCCACTTGCGCAAACTACTTCTATTTTTTTAATTTTTCTAATTAAGCCTTTTAATATTTAAAAGAAGAAAGTTTTTTTTTTTTTAAACAACACTTTATAATGATGACCTTAAAATTAATTTCAATATGTTTTGGAATATCTATTTTTTACTACTGGAATTTAAAAAAAATATTGGATCTAGAAATTAGTCAGGCATTTCTTTGCATTTTATGGTTTTGTAACTGCTTCGTTTACTTTTTAACACTTTAAAAATGTATTGTGTCAACTGCCTTCATTTTTGTTAAATCTTTTTCGAAATTGCACGTCCGTTTTTTTTTTAAAACAAAGTTATTATCAACGTCAATTAGCAAACTTGAAGTGGCCAAGTTTGCACTGCTTTAAAAATCTTCAATAGATCCAACGCAATTTGATAGATTGTAAGACTTACAAATGAGCTTATCTCCGAATTTAAAGTAACTTTGGCCCGAGTCAGATAAAAGAATGATACATTTTTTACTGTGATAGCGTTGTAAAAAAAAAAAATCGAGCAAAATCGGCCCCATTTGGCAAGAATGTGACAACCAGCTAGTATCGATTTAAACTGCAAACCGTATGACCAATCCTTTAAATAATATCTATTTCGCCCTCTTAAGCGTTAGATATGAGACGTCACGTGTTGGAGCTGATCAAGCAGCGGATAATGCTGCTGCTGCTAGGTACAGCATAAGTCTCATTGTCTAGACTTAACGTTTCGCTCTGTAAAAAGTATTGAGGCGT
>JAMKCH010016920.1:0-32727 GCA_023653785.1 Ophioderma brevispina
GCATACACTCGCGGAGTGTTGCTGCATGTAACCCGCCTCTATGTTCCCTTTACACATTGTCATGGTTCTTTCTGGCGGAATGCTGGCGTAGTCTTGACGCAGAGAATTATGACATGAGTATAGGGTGCACGTTCCCCATCCCTTTACCATGCCACTGTTTAGCTGATGGCCCCATAATAAGCAAATATTCTCAGATGTAAGCGAAAAATTAAAGGTTTCTAATTAATACCAAAATTTTATGTTTGTGCATCGAATATAACTCCACTGAACCCAGGACAAACTTTCAGGCCGCAGAGACTTTTTAAGAAATAATGGGGGGGGGGGGGGGGGGGGGGGCGAGCATACACTTTAACCCCATGCCCCCCTACCACATTTCTTACAGTATCACTGGTATGATTGGCTCCTTATAGGGAATTACATAACAAATCAAATGAGGCCTTCCATATATTGTATGCACCTTTAAGATTTTTCACAGGGGTGGATCCAGGATTTGAAACGTCAAAATTACCGGGGCTTGAAAGGCTGAAATTGTCCAAATGGGCCGAGTTTTGCAAATTTGCAGATTTACCGGGAGGCGCGCGCCCCTCTGCCCCCCCTAGATCCGCGCGCTGTTTCACCATAATCAATTGCCTGGGTGTGGCCAGGAGGTTATGAAAAACCTTAAGAGCAGTAAGCCTTCATCCCTTGTGCACAAGAAGCCAACATAAAACACACTTACTCTCTCCATTTCCATAAAATCTTCATCGAGCTTGGGTTTTTCTCTGCTCCGCCAATCTTCTCGCTCATGTACTATAGAGGAGATAAAAATGTTGTATTACTTTAATACTGTTACCTGTTTGTACATGATATATATCACTAATGCTTACATAGGAATAGTGTAAAGAGAATGCCCACAGCAGGAACTAAGGAAATTAATCTCATTTTTAAAAATTCACAAAAAAGAGAAAACATTATCTCAATCTTTCAACAGAAAATAAGATCTGCTCTTGTGCCTGAAAAAAGAATTTTTATTGGATCAAATTTTACCACCACCAAAAGTGAAGCCTTTGAGCAAACAGGGCTAAATCTGGTTAAATATTGAAAATTTTGAAAAAAACAAAAAATTAAAAAACTGAAAAAAATTGAATATGTTATACACAACTTGACATTTATCCTCATCTGCAAAATGACCACTAATTTACCCCTCTTTTTTAGGAATACACACATTACTTGGGATAGCATACCTCCAGGCAATAAATTGAAAGAATTGATACCTCAATTTTTGTTTTAACTTGAGTTTTCTTCAATCTGAAAAATAAACCCAAGACTTGTTAGGAATAGAAATATTTTATAGCAAATAATGCCATTTATTTAAGTACTTTAAAATACGGTTCTCAAAAAATTTCCAAAATTTTCTGGGCCCGCATCCCAAAAATTTTGACTTATTACATGATTTAAGCTTTTCGGGAAATGGGACCCAGGTCTCTAAGATTTTCTCATGAAAATATGACCCATGTCTAGGGATTTCTCCTGAAAAAGCTGAACCAAACACTGGAGTTGATCATCCCCTGCATACTTTCACATTTGAGTACAACCCCGCCCAGATTGCAAATGGTTTGTTCTTAATTTAATAACCATTTTAAAATTAAAAAAATCAGATTCTCGTATCCGAAGATATAGTTCAAAATACAGGTATTTAATACGAAGAAATGCTCTTCACTTTTTGTCAATTTTTATAATTGTTCTTGTAGAAAAATCTGAGACCGGGAATGTAGAGGAAAAAACGGAAACTCCCTTGTTTTCCATCCTCTCTTTTTTCCTCCCTCCTTCCCGCGCCCCCTTCCTCGTACTCCTTACTGCCTAAACATATATCCAATATCTTTCCTAGTTTTCCTAGTTCAACTACTGTGCCCATAATCGCATCAAAATCCTGTACAATCCTTACAATCACAATGAACTTAACCATGTCAGCATTTGTTAATAAAGCTTATTAACCTTGGGCCATAGTCACTCGAGACTGCATTTTTTTCCCAAAATTCAAAAACTACACACAAAACTCTGAAAATATGGAGAAACTACAGGTGGAGGGTATACAGTACATTTGTGCTTAATTTAATTCCAAGAATGCAGTGGGGATGGCCCACATGGGTCAATGAGTTCAGTACCTAAGCAGTACCCTGCAGAGGGATGGAGGGTTGGGTGCTGAAACTTGTTTAATGAACTGATGGTAATTCATACAGAAAATAACAAGGTCACATGGCACCTTCCCTTCAAGATGACCAGAAATTTATATGCCCTTCAATACAAAATGTGAGTGCCACCAGGCGCTCATAATACCACAAAAAAGAGAGCCTTAAGGGATTAGCAGCGACATTGCGAGAGAACGAAAAATGTGGCCAATGCAGTTGTTTTAAACTTATAACTCAAGGGTTAAAAAAAGCGTGTATACTTCCTATAACTGCTTAAATGTAGAACAAACCAAACCACCAAATAGTGAAAAAAAAAACAAAACGAAGTATTTGAGGAAATTTGTCCATAAAATATAAAAATAGAAAACCGTCTCCGTAAATAGTCCATACACGCGATGACGTCCTCAAACCAAGACAAAAAAGCTTTTGTGGTTTACCACAGTAGCCAGAATAAACAAAGACAATCATATTTGTGTTTGCAGGGAGGGTCAAACTGATTTGATCATGTGCACAATATCACCCTTAAAAAATCTGGGATATTTCTCTCCGAGAAATAGGCTTTTTTAATCTCCAGTCATATCTTTGATACGCAACGGATAGAAATTAAATAACCAGATAAAAAGTACTTACTTCTGCCTTTGTCTTTACTACATGGATTCAACCAAAACTATGCCTTAATGTTTTCATCACCATGCCATAAACATAACTAAAACTAAACTACAAAAATATAAATTTTGATGATTTTTTGAATGTTTCTAATTAGAAAATCGCTGCTATTCCCTTGTAAACGATAGGCTATTAGAGTACATTTAAGTAATTTTTATTCGGCCAAAAAAAAAAGAAAAAAAAAAAAAAAAAAAAAAAAAAGAAACAAACAACATAACTTTGGGGTTTGTCCTCCAACTTTCTCAATCAACACCTGTTGTCATTACGTAATATCAAGGACTCGTACTCATTGATCAAAACTCTAAGATCCCTGAGCGGATCACAACAAGGTGTATGCCGGGGAATCAACTCGTTGTTTTCTTGTGTTTTAAAAATATACCATTTCGTCTGCTTGCAAAGTCATTCCTGAGTGGTTTTAAATATAAAATCATAACTATGTTACAACACATAAGGACACGGATTTGGGGCTAAAGCCACTAATACACAGCGATTTCTTCAAAATGTAACAAATCACAGCCTCCCCTATATTCATAATAGTCCATTTTTTTTTTACACTGTTGTATTGGAAATGGGTGTAGTAGTAAAACCCCCTATAAGTGGTTTAGCTTACACACTAATGAAAGTCAGGATCCGACTTCTATTATCCAACAAAACAGTCATAAATGGCACTTCAAACAAGACACTTTACAGGCTTAAGTGTATTTTTTTTCATAAAGAACGTCATATAAGATGTTGATATTATCTACACTAGAACTTTAGAGCAAAAATGATTGTGGGCTTTTAAACATTAAAATGTGTGCATGTATGTGTAACAGCAGGCATATATTTAGGGTTAACATTAGGGTCAACTTTACCACACTCCACAGACTGACGACACAGCACACCCACACTCTACCAAGCCAACCCTATTTGCTTCTCCTTGCAGACAACCCAAAATTCTTAAAGCATCAACTACAGGTCTTAAAATCTTACTAACTATAATTCAATAAAATCATGTAGTATCTACCTAGTATGTTTGTCCCTCGTATCACGCCTCGTCATTTTTTCAATCAATGTTCGCAATTTTTCAACCATCACAACCACGTTTAGTTCTCGAGTGGAATGTCCTAATGGAAAGCTTTTCTTTCCCCTTTCCTCAAATTGAATAATGTACCAGAAAAAATCCCCAAAATATGCTTTCTTTTTTTTTCTCCTCTTTTCCTTCCCGGCCCACGGTCGATTTTTTGCTTGTAAAACTAGAGTGGAAAGCTTGAAAAATTAGTTAGTCAAACGCACATTGCCACTTTAAATACATCCATCAAGCAGAAAAAAAATGTGTTAGCCATTTTTAATATTAGCACCTCTGGACCATGCACAAGTTTTTTTTTTTTTATGGTAGCAGGGCAACATTCTGCGGATCGCGGCCCACCATCTCCCAAACCCCTCTGTCCCCCCCTCCCTTTCCTCTTTCTCCTTTATCTCCCCCCCCCTCCCCTTTGTACTCCCCCCACCTCCCCGACCCCCCCCCCACCCACTATCCGACCATCAAAAAAACAACAAATTTTCCTTCCTTTTCATGGGCGGTGAAAGAGGCATATACCCCCCCCCCCCCCCAAGTAACCCCCCCCCCTCCCCCTCCGACACGCCCCACGCTTTCCCCCCCCCCCCTCCCCCCCCCCCCTCCCCCCCACCCACCCGCTTCCCACTGGCCCCCCCTCCCCCGCAAAAACGGCAATGCCCCGGTGTGCCTTACCAAAAAAAAATTTCCCCCTCCCCCCAACTCCCTACCCTTCTTCCCTTCGCCACTTCCCCCTCCCCCCCCCCTCTCGCGCCTCCCCCCACCCCCCTTATCACACCCCCCCCTACCTCCCGCCGCCCCCGCCCCCCCAAACCCCCCCCAGCTCCTCCCCCCCAATACCCCACCCTTCCTCCACAACTCCCCCCCCCGCCGTACCCTGGCGCCATTTCCGCCACCCCGCTCCCATCAGTCGTAAGCCCTAAATCACTAAAGAACGTACCCCAATCCCCCTCCGCCCCACCCCACCCACGCCCCCCACTACCCCCCAGGCACTCGCGGTCCGCCCCCCGACAGCCGCGGCTCGCTAACCAACCATCATCGGCACTGAGGGAAACAAAATCTTGTTTAAAAATGCTCCCTCAGACCATGGCGACCCCGCCAGCCCAACACACCACTACACACACAGCCCCCCCCTCCAACATCCTCCGCCCCCCCCCCCCCCGCCCTCCCCCCTCCCCCCTGTGCCCCCCCCCCGCTTCACCCCTCCCCCGCGCCACCCCGCCCCCCCCACCTCCCCGCACACCCAGCTCTCACCCTACCCCCCACGGCCCACACCTGCAGCGCCCTCGTAGCATGGCCTCGCCTCCCCCCCCTCCCACCCCCTCACCCCCCCCCCCGCCCAGTTCCCCCCCCCCCCTCCCGCCCCTCCCCGCCAGCCCTTCCCCCCCCCCCCGTCCCGCTCCCCCCCCATCCCCCCCCACCACATCCCACCAGCCCGCCCAAACCACCCCATCCTCCCTCCCCCGCCCCCTTTACCTCATTCTCCTCCAACAAAAAAAGCAAAAGCTTTCGCTTCGCAGCTCAAAAATTATTAAAAACAATATAAATGGTCCATCCAACACAGATTCATGTAGTGGCAATGTCAATTTTCAGTTAAAACCAGATAGTAGTACGTGTGTAGTAACAAGCGGGTGGACTGTGTGCTGCGACAGCATACAATTAAAAGGCTGTTGCTATAGGTGTGTGTACCAATATTTTATGGAGCTAAATTTTTTTGAGATTTCTAATGAAGGGAAATTAATTCCACATCTTACAATTATGTTACCTACCCCTGCACATGTATTTATATCCTGACAAGAAGAATAAATAATTTTGTCCAACAGGTACAGAGTACGTGGTTTTCAATAGTTTTACCAATACGTTGACAACCTTTCCATGTGCCATCCGTACAAATCACACTTGTACAGTTTCCCATGTATGCCTCATATGCATTCCATTTTAGGCAATGACAATAGCACTGCAAGACACATGACTTTAGGATGAGTCATACTTACGTATAGGCTCCTTGTGTTTCAAGGTTTTGTCTTTTAAGGTTCAAACCAACAATCAACAGTGCAGTTTGTGGTAAATCTAAATACAATAACACACACAAAAGTTGGGACTGGGTTCCCCTCAATGGCAAAAATTTTGTTGCCTGTAGCCCTTTTTTTTGCCAGAGCTTATCGACATTGTAGAGCCTTGCTGAATTTCTAGACAAATGAATAAAAAGTTAAATAGATGTAATTTAGTAAAATGTTTTATTACACAAAGTTGTACTAAATACTTCAAATTAATCTGTCAAAATGTGTGCCATTCCCCTCTCAAGGAAAGTCCCTTGATTATGTCTCTGATTAGCAACATGTCCCCCGTCCCCCCCCGCCCCCCTGTTAGGGACAATCGGCAATGGATGGTGTTCAAATGCCATCCCCAAGTGAAAATATAGATAAACCAATGGTGAAACCAATTCAAACCAGTCGTCTGTGCTGGGCGTGACATTTTGAATATGGCAAACGGATAATTATTGTTTGGGTGCTTGTATACCACATAATGGTGTCAATTCGATACAAACAATCCGCCAAAATCTCAGTTGTTGGATGTTGGGTGGCTATTGGGTGGTTAAATAAATTTTTGTCCGACCCAAGGCCACAAAACGAATGAAATGCCACATCAGTCGTCTTGATTTAAATAACCCAAAAAACCGCCTCAATGACTACAATCGTTTTCACCTAAGCTCGCATTGCAAATTATGATCACAAAGAGTATCTGAAGCACATGATCCAGTACAACTATTATTAACAAAACAACCTGGCCACACCTCTAACACATCTTAATTTTGTATACACTAAGTAACTACCGATTATTGTATATGCAAAGCGGCACCTCAGTTGTTGAAGAGCGGAGGCAACAGCCATTGCGTTCTATTGTTTGTACTCTAAGTTTTCTTTTGTGGTCGTCAAAACAGGCGAGACGGTTTTTTCTAAAGATTACGTAACGTTTTGGCTCGCTCTCTATCATATATAACCTATTGGATAAACCCTGACAGAGCATTGAATTTCACATGTTTGCCTTTCAAATGGCAGGGATTGGATCACTGGACAATTTATGACCATGCACAACAAATCAGAACTTAAGTGATCCCTAAATTACCTCTGACCTCCCTTCTATATCCCACACACGCATGTGAACCCTGTCTGGTCACTCTTGGGCACTAAAATGGGGTACAAAATAATCAAGCACATACCCACAGCCGGGAAAAGGGGGGAACTGAGGAACCACCTTAAGGCCAAGGGGAAAGTGATTCTTCTGATTTTCCTGTTGGAGAGCACGCATTCAGATTTGCTGCTTTGGCAAATATTTCTATTTCTACTTGATATGGGAGCCTGACACGTGTAACAACTTGGAAAAGAAATGGATTTTCATGCTTAAATTTCAGGAAGGACCAATGGGAAAAATATGCCGTTATGGCAGTTCAACTTGATATCAAACTTGATACGTACTACTTCCAGTTAAAATCAGGTCCCAAAGAGAATGAACACACACTGGGCACTGCCACTTGATAATATCACTATCAACACTCAATTCCTGAATCACACAAAAACAGCCCGATTTTAAGTCATATTTGCTGATTTGTGCTTGAGGATTGATGTGATTAGTGATACCTTTCCACTTCATTCCAACATTTTTGGATGTGCAGTGTTTGTGTCTATGTGTGCATACTGTGCATGCATGCATCCTTGCATGCGTGCGTGGGGTCATTGGGTGCCCATCCCTCCAACAACCGTCCACATGTTGACCATAAATATCCATACTTGTGACTTTGGAAAGAACACAAATAGCTTTTCTTTCTTGTTTAGGAATAAGAGTGTTAAATAAGCTCTTGAGGTGAGACCAAACTGCTGTTTATGATAACAGCTTATACTCACTCTCAATTCCACCATGAATTCTAGTAAATGATAGTTCAATACCACAGTCAATGCTTGCATGAGGTGGACTTTAACAGGGTCAGAACGAAGACATGACCTAATGCCTGAAGAATACAACTTGATATCCACATCGGTAAATTGTCATTTTTGGACCGGAACTGTGCCAAGATGGCATTTTACGTGATTGACTGTAGACGAGCAAGGTTTACACAGGAAAACACAACTATATGACAACAAAGTTTGAACAACTGAAAGTGAGAATTATCTGGCTTTAATAATGAAGTTTATAATTAAAAAATTTTCCGTTAATTTGGGGTGTGATTTTTCCATTTGACATGGTTACTCAGCATAAATGTGGAGTTCATGAATAATCAAGAGCCTGCGCACAATCTTTCCCAAAGCTCCTGTATTTTATCCGAACCCATCTGAGCAGCATAAAACAGCCAAATGATACTCTGCCATTTTTGTGCATTTAAAGGAGCATTTCCTGATGTTTTAACCTTAATAAGAATACATAGATATTTGACCTGGAGGGACCGAAGTGGTGCAATCACACATAAGTTTTTGAAGTGTCTGACAAAATAAAATTGCAAATTCTTAGCTTGATTCACTTCATTCTATCTCACAGATGTTGCTTGCTCGCTGTCCACTGCAACCATTGTAATGCATGATCAATGATCATTGTCTATGATCAAAATGATTGCGCTGCTTCCACCTCCCTATACTTGTATGCTCTCCATCGAGACATAAAGCACTCAAACCAAGTTTGCTTGAGTACATTAGTTTTCATTGATATTGTCACAGCAAAGAGATTTCACATACGTTGCCCCCCCCAAAAAAATTCCAGTTCGATTTCTTCATCATCACAAAGGTTTTCAATCCGTCGTAGATTCCACATCGCAAGCAGAACGCAACCAAAATCGTAAGTTACTGTTAGAAATTCCTATTTACAATTATGCGTTTGAGTTAGATGGGTTTAGACCAATTGTAATTCTTTATGAAATTCAACCCTTTTGCACTGATGGAAAGCTTTACTCGAAAGGATAGAAAGTTGGGAATTTATTGTCTTTGGTCTAAAAATTGTGAAATTCTTTCTATTTCCTAAGGAGCAATACTAAATCAAGCCTATAATGAATAAAAAGAGCACATCAAAATCACCTATTGGTTTAACTTTCACAGCATTTTCTGTAGCCATAAACATGGTAAGAAATCTAGTGGTGTCTAATCTCTGAATCACTAAATATGGCACAGTATGTATGGATGCTCAAAAACCTGTTGCCCATTAAATGCTCAATAAGCTGTCTTATTTCTAACCATGGTTAAAAAAATATAGTGTCCCGTACCTCACGACTCGTCTGCCGTCGGGGTTTGTGAATGGGGCAAAAGGCAAACATGAGGCTTCCCAATTAATCATTAGGTCACACAATTCACTGAGATCACCAACTGCACCCCACCCAACACCGCTCCTTCCTTTCCCCCAAGTACATCATTAGTCCCTCATACAGCAGGCAATATATTAAGGTTAACATTTGACCACAGATAACACACACCAATTCCACACACCCAGACTATGCCATAAATAATCCCCCATGTGGCCTTTCTACCAATTCTTGCAGATTACACAAAACGAAAGGACCTTACATTTAGATTATGGTTAAACGGAGCATCAATGACTTCATAGGACCCACATTTATTGGTGGACTGGAAAGATTTCTTTGAATGCAATGCCTTAGACAACCTAGACAAGTTATTGTTGCAAGAACAGTATTTTGAACAAATAAAAATTTCAAGATGGACATAAATATGTTTGGCAAAATTAGAAAATGGTTTTGTAGTACAAATATTTGAGGTCAACATAACCCGAGGGCCCGCTCTCTTCAAATGGTGCAAAAACGACTTCCTGGCATACATCTTCTGAACATTACATAATGCCTTTAATCCAATTATATCTAAAGGTCCCGAAATGAATGAATAAACCTACTAAACCTACTCCAAATCTTTACGGTCATTCCATTCCATAAACAGGGCCAGAAAAAAGAATACACTACCAGTGACTCATAGTGAAACCTCTATTGATTTTCAGTCAGTGGTGTCATGAATAATTCATACCCCGTCACCTGGAATTTTCTATTATCTATGAAAAATCAATAGTTTTTACTAATGATGTCATCATCACCCAACTATTGAATGCTTTCTCGTCCCCCTTGTAGACTTGACTCAAACCACATCAATTTCTATTTGCCTTCATGGTACTTTAACCATTTTCAGAAATCATATAAATGCCCCTTTACTTGAGACCATGGCCCTTTAATTGGTAAATTGAGGAAAGGCCGGTAATTGGTAATGAGGAATAGCCTTTTAATAATTAGTTAATTGAAGGAATGTCGCCTTCATGGTAAAAAATGAAGGAATGGCCCTTAATTGGTAAATGAAGGAATGGCACTTTAATTTAAATAAAATTGTCATTGCCCTTTCCAAGGTAAATGGGAATGGCCCTTTGGCAATGGAGGAATGCCCTTTTAATTGGGTAACTGAGAAATGGCCTAAATGGCCCTTTAATGGTAAATGTAGGAATGGTCTTTATTTGTAAATTGATAATGGCTTTTTATGGGTAAATTGATGAATGGACGTGCACTTTAAAAGTAAATCATGGAGGAATGGCCTTTTTTAATAGATACAAGCGGTCACCCCGCTTCGCACTCACCCCACCAAATAACTCTAAAGCATAACTCATCATAAACACTATCCATAACTCACCAAAGACAAAAAAAACACTCCTCCATAACTTTTGAAAGTGCATAATCCCCTTTAATTCAATTTGTGGAGGGTTTTTTTCCTCAAATGATGCAAAAGTACATTCCCATACAAAAATGCAAACAATTTTTTTTCCGTCTAAAAATATTATCTCACCAACAAATAACTCTAAAAAACAACTTGAGAGAATAAAAGGTATTGTTTTTAGCCTATATAGTGTCATATGGATATGACACGGAAAACCCACGGCAGAGGTAAAAACAATAACCTTTATTCTAATTCTTTAATACTTTATTCAAAAAAGCATATATTATAAAATTTGATAGATTTACCCAACGAACTTCCCCGGCTTTTTAAATTCGATCAGTCCGTTGTTTACTATGTGCCTTCGATTGGTCCGGCAGTGCGTATTAGCTTATAGTGTTGCCGCGTATAGGTGTGACTATATCGTTACCAAAATCACATGGCAAAGAACCAATCGAAAAGCGGTAAACAATCTCAAGTTTTAAGGGAACTCATTGATGAATTTCATCCATATCTCCACCCAAAATAACAAAAAACGTATAACTCATCGAAACTCCATATATTAACTTGCTAATTGCCCCTTTAATTTGTTAAGACTAAAAAACCCTTGAGGGCACTCTTCCTCAAATGATGCGAAAAAATCCATTCCATTTTTAAAAAAAAAAAAAAATAAAAAAAAAAAATTTGTCAGAAAAAATTATTGGAAATCGCATAATGCTTTGACATATGGGGTGATATTTGGCATTGACGTCTTCTTGGAATTACTGTAATGCCCCTTTAAAGCCACTATCAGCGATTTTTTTCAAAATGTAACCAAACAGCGCCCCCTATTTTTCATCAAAGTGAATTTTTTGCAATGTTGTGTTGGGAAATTGTTGTAGTTTAGTAAAGACCCCCTGTAGTGGCTAGCGTAAACGCCGCCATCATTATTTTTCAAGAAAATATGATTTGTATGCTTTGTTTTTACTACTAAAAGTCAGGATCCGACTTTTTTTAAGGCCAAAACAGTCGTAAATGGATATTCGGACCGCCTTTAAAAATGCCCAAGTGTTCTGTTTTTCACAATGGAACCGTAATATAAGGTGTTGATTGACCTAGCAATAGAATTAGAGACAAAATGGAACATTGATTTTGGAAAGAAATGACTGATAGTGGCTTTAATTCACTTTATAAACTTAAAGCTCCATGGCCCGATCGTAACAGCTCAATCCCCAGGGACCGCAGATTTTACCGGAAGTGACGTCAGCTATTCTGTACTGGCCCTGGCGAGCCACAAGATGGATATTTATTTCATCGGTATGTAGTCAAAATTTTGGTATCAGAAGGAAGAAAACTACTTATTTTTCGAATTTACCCTTGAATTATGAGGGGATTAAAGTTGTTGGTTGGATGTTGAGCGAAAAAATGTTCCCCTTATGGGCGACCAATATTAATTTTACACAGTACTCTATGGGGATTGGCAAAATCATATTTTTAGCTCTCACAATAAAAACAGGATAAAAGATCGGCACAAAACTTTACCGTTGGGGTTTGGGGTGAAGGCCATTCTATCAAGATGAAAAACCTACAACTTAATCAGGCCAGCCCCCCTTTAAAACCCCTTTTTGAGGGTGCCCTCCCTCAAATGATGGGAAAATACATTCCCACATATATACATACAAATTGGTTTCTTGGTCTTGCTTGAGCAACATTGTATGTTCCTTGTTTAATATACTTTATTTTGGACATTTGTTTACAACCCACATACATGTAGACACACACCTACAACATGATGAAAAAAAACAGCCAGAGAGACGGGCAAAGACAGGCATACAGATAAAAGACACACATACCAGCTACACACATACACACACACACCACACACACACACATACGCACGCATTGGTGCACAAGCACACAACACACACACACAGGAAAGGTTAGTGGAGTCAGTGAAATTCCAGACAGTTATTGTAAATTGGAGAAGAAATATTTGATTTTACTGGGGTAAGAGATATGATCCTATCTGCCGAACCAACATAATTAATTGAGCAGTCACTTAGGGTCCAATTCGATTGGGGTGCCATGCACTGGGCTTAATCAAGGAAAAAAACACAAATTTAACATTCTGAGGAAATAAACCATTTTTCAAAATTACTCATGTGCAGAAATTTTACATTATAGTCCACTGTAAAACTATGTACTAGCATAGTGCAAAATGCACACTGACCAGGTGCTGAGCCTGATACCAACATACATGGTAATTTCCTTGTGACCCTGCTAGTGTAAATAAACACATTGCAAGCACACGTGTTGACACCAACTAAGGTATACATTAGCTGCCAATGCCATCAGCAAGGCTAGCTTTATACAACCTAGCAGCTAGGACAAGTGATAAGGGGAAGGGCTTACAGAGGCTTACTTTTGAATTGACTTTGCTATTCTCAACTGCTTTCATACCCATTTACAATAACACACATCCACACGGAGCTGTATGAACACACATCATTGAACCAATTTGTTTGTTTAGAACCCTAAACTTGGCTTTCACAACCTTATTATCGGCAAACAAAAACATAGTTATTTTGCCCCACATCATCCAACACACATGCGAAATTACAAGACCAATACGATACAAAATACACACGCAGAAAGCAAAACCGCTTTGGCTTCAAAAACTTTACTACTAGACCCACGAACGAAGTATTCGTGGGTCCAAACAGGAAAGAACAGGTCTCTCTGCAAACTGCTGTTTTCACACTGAACTTATTATCAATTTTATACATGTAAATAGGTAAAATAAGGTACCCAATTTCTTCCTATGTGGTCTTTATTTTGGGGTAAAATTTGGAGTAAAAAAATCTCAGAAATCCCCTCCAAATAGTCCATTGTAATCTAGGTCAAATTTGATTATCAGAATGACCAAGCCTTACCCTGGGCTATTCCATATCAACACTCAGATGCGCACTTGCATCATGTCATGGTTTTGTTGTTTTTTGTGTGGTGATAGATATTGATGGGAAATGAAAATCCAAAAATTTTTGAACATTCATGGCTCTTTTTACATTTTCCCGCAGGAGCGTTCCAGAAATTTAGGGTGCCCTAAAAAAAAAAATGCTTATATGATGCAAAAGACAATTTGAGAGGGCCATGAACAGAGTAAGGGACACCCCCCCCACCCCACTTTGAAAAAGCACTATCTGGGGTAATTTGTTGATGTAGAATGCAAATCGGGCATCAAAAATATGATAGCTCCTTCACTTTAAAAATTAAATATTTGGTTTAAAAATACAAACATTTCTTTCATCTGGGGGACCACTTTTTTTTATTTGGGGATGGGGGGGGTTAACAACTCACAAAAGTAAACAACATATTTACTCTCCATTAAATATTTTGTTACCTATTCAACAGCAGAACTTTCCAAAGCCAAATAATAAGCAATTAGGCAAGTAATAAAGTGGAGTTACAGCTCATGAAATCCTAAGTTAGTGGCCTTTTGAACATAGTTGACCCCCCCGCGCCCCCCGAAAATCAATGTTGACATTCGACACCACTCTCTACTTCGATATGTTGAAGATATATTTTTAATAACTATCTCTTGAAAGAACCAGCTGTCGTCTTGATATCCTAAATTGTTTTTCAGCGTAAACACTGGTCACTAGGGATTGCATGTACAATGACCGTCTGGGCTCCATGTATACCATTTGTTGGTAAACTAAATAGTGTGTATTTTGATGTTAAAGGTGATTTCGTGATTCTAGCACACTTCTGTTCTTATTCATTGATCACTAGATTATCCTTGAGAAAGCTTTATTCTCCAAAATTTGAGCTGAATCCCGATCTGCGGTTTTGTGTTTAGGAAACATTAAAAAAAAAAAATGGCCCGTTTTCCCACGGTCCCATAGGCTACCTGTGTCTGTAATTTCTGTCCGTTTACCGACAGAAAATACAAAATTGCGAATTTCCTTACAGATGCGACCGTATTTGCACGTAAGGATTGTGTACACGTGGTTTACTAAGGCTAACGGTTTCGATGATATAAAAAATCGAGAAGAGAAAATAGAGCAAAAAAAATGCACGGACGTGAATGAACGGAGTGGGAGAGGGGGATATATCAGGCAGTGAGGGTGGGAATGGGGGGATTTAGCAGGTGAGTCAACATTTTTAGGTAAGGTCGGGGGACGAGGCTTTGTGATCACGAAATGCCCCTTTAAATAACTGAAACACCAAGCTAGTTTTTTCAAATAATAGTGGCGTTTTAATGATCTTCAAACATATCCAAATACGGGGTGGTGTTTTTTTGAATGTCAATCCATGACCGGGGATATCAGGCTAAGGTGTGTCCTGGCTGGGCCGCGATTTCGTGCCCATATTGTGTCTTCGTTTGATGACGTATTGCTGCATCCGTGACTTAGTTGCATTTTTCTCACTCAGTGCATTGGGATTTTTTGCTGTTTGGTGGGGTTAGGGTTAATGGATGAAAGCCATTGCATGGTAAGGTCGGGATGGCCCTATGTGGTCCTGGGCGTTAAGTGGGCATTGGAATTCAGGAATTCAGAAGGAACTGTTTTTTGCCCGTATCTTCTATTTGTTTGTTCCAACAATATAAAAGTGTACATATTTGAGAAGGAATGAACTCAAGGAATCCAATATGACAAGATTTTCCCCCCAAAATACGTATTTTTTGAGAAAATCATAAAAAATGAAAAAGATTTTCACTCATTTTTTTTGGTTCCCTATAAAAAATAGAAATGTTTTAAAAAGTTGCCTTATCGGTTTTGTATTTCCAGAGTCATAGTTCTAGGGAATCGGTATTTCCCCTTTTTTCAAATCCTGGAACACTATTATCAAATTATTTGCCAAAAAGCCAAAAACCGCGTGTTTCAATTTGAAACAACGCCGAAGATTGTTCAAAGGTTGACATAAATCACGATTTTTAAACCAAAATAAAAACCTAAAAATACCGCCCCTTGATTTTGATATGCTCTAGACGATGCATTTCATTTCTTACCTGTTCACTGATATGAATTTCGAGAAACTGGAACCGGAACATCACGAATTATCGCCCGAAAGTGAACACAGAGAAAATCGCCATTTTATGTCCCACCAATAGTTGTCCCCTTTCCGCTACAAAATATAGCCTTATCCAACCACAATGCGTTCATCTCTTATCCTTCACACTGCTTCTGCACCATGTCCAACTTGCTTCATCTGGATACTTATGATCAAAATTCAACAATTTATGCAATGCATGCAAAATCGTAAGAAATTTAAATCCCATTTTCTGTTTTGCAAAAGCAACTCACAATGGGCAAACCATTTTCAATGGACAAATACAAGTTACCATGGGTTTGCGTCATATCGAATCGATGCATCAAGGAGTTTCTGATGCGCTCATTACATCGAGCGCGCCGAATAGCACAGACCCCCCCGTCTTTATTTGCGTAATACGCGAAATTACCCCCCTTTTGGACATTCAGCCCTTGTGATTGTTCTTGGTCAAAAAAGGAATGTAACAATAGTAAAGTAAATGAACAAAATTGAGGAAAAAATAAATATATATAATTCTCTGTTAAATATATGGAAAGAAAACATGTAATGCCGTTAAACATGAAAAAAACCTAAAAACTGTCCAATTTACTTAATGTTCCTGACTTCACAGCCACCTTAATGTAGTTTTGGCCACATCAGGGGGATGATCTGTGTGAGTTTCAGTTCTCACTTCTTAGTGATCGCGACATTTGGATGGGACATATTGCGTAATAACAAGTTCTTCTTGTTCTTTTTAAATAATGTGCTCAATTGTATAGGTGGAAAGTTCTACTATGTGACTCTGTTTGACTAAAAGATGGACAGTAACAAAAATTCCCTTACTTTTGGAGTTAGTGAACCCCCCCCCCCAAACTATGGTCCTTTAATGAACAAAGTTGCATATTTAAGCCTCATTAACCTAAGAGGAAACAAAGCCTACATGATCTTTTGATGCCAGATTTGAAATTTATGCCAACACATTACCCAGTGAAGTTTCAAAGTTGTGGGGTACGAAATCATCTAAACGGACGGGTCTAAAGAGAAAGATGTGACGTGGAAAGGTGGAAGCCCAAAATACAAAAAATCGTGTTCCATTACAAAATTGTGACCCTCTTAACATCCTCTATTCGGCATTTGTTTGGCACGTTTGATGTGGAACCTGCTAACATTTCCTGATTCTTTAGTAGACAACCCAAAATGGACATTGATGCTAAAAATTTTCAGAATTCATCAAATCTCATCAATGTCCACACTGCAACTAAAAGCGAAAAAAATTCACAACATGCTGCGGTGCACATCCTCGAACGTTGACTTGAAATCAGGTCCAGTTGAATATTAAAGGAATGCCCTTTGTGTTTGCTAACCTCAACTACGGGGATCAGAACACTGTCATATTGTCATGGAAAACATGCATCCACCAATATAAAAATCAATGCATGTACGTGTAGGGAATGGACATGCAAGTAACTTAACTTGTCTAAATTGTCCAGTATCCTTATCTTCAGTCGGAATGACCATTATTTTGTGATTATTTATTGACTACAGTTGTTTCTAATTTTTGGATTTGGGCCTATGGCCAGAAAAAGACGTAACTCAGTAAAGACGAAGCTATCAAAATATACAAAACTTTCTTAAACAGGTGCACTGAGACGCACTTGTTTCCACATTCCAGCTTAAACTCACTAACTGCCTCATTTAGAATTCAATAAAAATAAATGTTTGCATACAAGTTTCACAACTCAGCCCAAGGTCACATTAGACTGCATTGTGGTCTGTACTAAATTAATCGTCTGTTGTGCTGGCAATTCCACAATCAGACAAATTAATATTATTCACAACACTGGCCACATTCGAAAGGACAGACTGTATTCTTCAATTTGCACATTATAGCACTGGGTAATCATAACTACAACTTGTCGAGGCTACAGGCTAGTGCAGATCAATCTTGGTATAAGAAGGTAATATTCCATAATAAACTCCTCTTTTTAGGGTAAGCTGGTTTAAATCCTACATGTATTGTACACTACAACTAACCACTAGACCAGTTGAACAGACAAGCGTTACCTCCAATATTCCAACTCCCAAGCTCAGAGCAAAATGATTCAATTATTTATGATCTGAAGCTTCATGTCAGTGGACTTGTGGGACATAAATTATGACACATCGACACACGTGCAGACTCTTGTTATCTGTACAATTGCAGGACGTCTCTTCAAATATTCACACACAGTACAGTACAGGCCTACACGGCGGGATTTACTCAAGTGGTAGCCTAGACGGAGCTACACCATGTCTACCGCGGCAGCTACTGCACAGTACACACTTGGGTAATGCGAGGCGGTGGTAGCTGCAAGATATGGCTTACTAAGTACACCCGTTATTAGGTATCGGTAAGTAATGTGGCTACTCTGCAGTACCTACCCCAATGGATACCCTGTAATTGCCCACAAGGCGGAGAGAAGGTTTGGATGTTGAGTAACAGTACCGAGTCTGTTTGTAGACACGCAGCTAACACGTGCTACCCGCGGTTACCACGACGCCATTTGAGAGTGGGTTGGACAAGTTTCATGAAATGAGGGCGCTATATACACTTGGGCTCCGTGTAGCGTTTTTGAACGTTTTTTAGGAAAATCATACGAAATTCAAATCGAGAATCATCCAAAAACCCCATATAACCGCACTTGTAATAAAAAATGCAAATATAGGCAAAAATATCAACAAAACGCAAAATTTGGCATGTGAGAGAAATACCGGCGCGCTGAGAAGCCGGGGTTGTAACCAGTAAGCTACTCCACGACCAGTGCAGACAGCCGCCTGGTGTTACACTATCCGTCTATGCGGCCAACAAAACACACGGAATCTGGCCGGCGATGTACGTCTAGTGGGAGGTAATCCTGTCTACCCGGTGGTAGCTGTGTGGTAATTACCATGAAGAAATTGGACCGTGTACAGCATGTCAACAATGGAAAGGATGGGATATGTATGATTACAGACCGGTGTTATCCTTAATACTGATTGGCCTGTTAAACTGTTTTTAAACCCTGCGCTTAACGACAACATTTGATGAGCTTTTCCGTGCGGTTTATTAATAACACCGCAGTCTGTTTTCATATTTCGCAACATAAATTGGTCGTCGAAGCAGGAAATTTTACTTAGCAAAAGTACCTGCTCCTTTAAAGACATCCGATGACATAACCCTGATGAATGTCTGTATCATCACAATTTGCAAAAAATACACAAACCAAAATGCACGGTGCGAGTTTCATACCGGTTTGGGGTTTGTTGTAGGGTTTGCCGTTTAGATATCTTTTCTACGGAAAGAGTGTTAAAGTAAAAGGGACATCCTTGTTAATTTCCAAATTCTTCGTTTTAGGTCCCGGGTTTTTGGTGAAAACTAGCCTGAGCGCCTGAATGCCCCATACTCAAAGAAAGAAAGAAAGATTTCAAAATTCGATAATGTAAATGTTGCATGTTTGAGTAGGACTATTAGTCCTAGGGGCACATTCAAAACATTCGGATTGTATAAAAAATTGCTGTGCAGCGTCAAACTTCATGTATTTGCACAAACAGCAAATCTGTGCGAATTTGGACTTTCAAAAACAGTGATGGACAAATACAAACTTTCTGTCTGTGGTCTCACCGTACTATCATCAGATTTGCTAAAATCGGAAAATCATTTTTTTTTTTTTTGCATAAAACAAGTATCCATAAACAAGTATAGTATAGCTATCTAACATGCCCTACAAAGTGGTAAGTCTGAAAGCAACCTACATGACCTAATAAGGATAGAATCAGATTATTTTGTCATTACTGTCCGTACTCTCTAAAGTAAACGAGTGAAAATTTCACTCACAAAAAAGAGTGCATTTTATCACTGTTAAAATAGCAAAAAAAATTTTTTTTTTTCTACTTCAAAAAAGGGTGAATGAAATCAGCCCAAAAGGAGTGAATGTCCACTCGATTGACAACTCTTTCTGAGGACAACATGAATTGTGAAACGAGTGGAAAATCACTCTTTTTGAATGATTTTATTTTTTCACTATTTTTGAGTTGCGATTCGCTCTTTTAAAGTACAAAACCCACTTAATTTTAGAGTGGTTTACATGAATTTCACTCATTTACAACATGACCGGGACCCCGGGCCAGGGACAACATATAAAGTTTATTTGAATGAGGATTCATATGTTTGAACACTGCCGTGTTTTCTTCCTTTCTGTAACATTTCAATTGCCAAATTTATTTAAATTAAAAAAAAAAAAAAAAAAAAAATGCAAAATTTCAAATATTTTTCGTGAATCACTGTTAGTGGCAAGGTTTTGCGTCCCTAGGAGCCTAACCTTAAAAAAATAGATATCAAAACAGGTTTATGGCTTGATTATTGCCCGCGGGGGGGGTACTCCATATTATGCATAGCCTATGAGTCTCATTTCTCCTTGTGGTTGTATGAATGGTGAATGACCCGGAGGGCACTCATAATAAATATGGATATGGGTTGTAAGGCCGGCGCTTCCAAATTAGGGGCATCATCGGTAACAGAGGGCTCCGAAAAATGGGGGGGGTCTTGGATTGAGAGTCGGCCAATGGCCCCAAAACATTTTTTCCCAAGTGGACAAATTTGCAAAAAAAATTTCAAAAAATGGGGGGGGGGGGGCTGGGTGAAAGTTTTTGAAGAAAAAATTCTAAAAAAAAATAGGGAAATTAAAAATTTAAAAATTGTAAAATTTCCCCCCAAGATTTTTTTTTTTTAATTTTGGGGTTGTAAAAACTTTTTTAAAAATATGGGGTCTTTGGATGACGTTGTAAAAACTTTTTTTAAAACATGGCGGTCTTTGGGTGAGATTTTCAAAGAATATATTATATGTGGTCATCCAATGGGAGTGCCTCCCCCGACCCCTTTTTTCATGATGCTGTTTTATGCCATTTTGGTTTTGTAAACATTAGGTCGCTTTTTCAAAATTGAAAATTTTGTTGGAAGATTAGTCCCAAATTTCCCCAATATGAAACCAAAAATTGTCTAAAATTTGTTGAAAAACGAGTCAAATTTACTTAAGCTGAAGTCAGAATTTTCAAAAATCGTTAAAAAGGTCGGACATTTCTAGAAAAAATGGCAAAATCTGCATCTTTAGTGAAGGAGATATTTCATTTGTGTACTTTCGGGACCTGGGAGGCACGGCCCCCCCTACTCAACCCAAACTGAGAACCCCCACCCGGATTATTTGCTTGCGGCCCGCCCGCCAAACAGTTTTTGGATTATCCAGTGAGGCACCCGGACCAAAAGGTTGGACACACCTGTAATAAGAACTCTTAAGGGTTGCCGGGGAGGGTCTAGATTTTTACCCTGACCTTCGACTCCAATTTTCTTGAATTTAGCAAAGATATTACTTATGCATGTCATATATCATATTGCAGCCCATGGTGGGAAATGCCCAGATTCAAAAATCCGGCTTCATGATTCATAGCCCTTTGATGGTTGGTATCTGTGCCAAATTTTATGTTGATACGGACCATTGAGATATTGGCGAAATGTAAGGTCGAAAACTAATAAATAAAAATTGCAAAAACAACTATTACTTTGGCCCAAATCTGGGAAATACAATTGTTTCATTTATTTAAAGGTCCTGGCCCGATCGCTATAGCCTCGTCCCGGATTTTACCGGAAGTGGTCAAAAAATTTTTGGTATAGAAGAATGCTACTATTTTTCTTCATCTCATCTTGGGGGCCACAGCAACAGACGCCAGGTGTCCATTACTGCTGTGGGAGGCTAGGAGAATGGTCGACATTTAAATCTTGTTCTGCAGGAAACCTGGGACAGCCGCTATGATTGATTTGAAATGGCATTCCCCCCAAATGTTGACAATTCCCTCAGGCAAACTGTTCCAACTGTTAATTGTACGAGGAATAAATGAAAACTTGTAAATGTTCTTCTTTGTAGTGGGTCTGGCATCGCCTTTGAGTGAATATTTCTTCCACCTATACGACGAGTGGTACCACCAGGCTTGATGGGATTGCGATTTCATCGTGCACCATTTGTCCAATATGGTGCCTCCCTCCTATGGGTTCGTTGATTCCAGTACAGGATTTATCAGAAGCTCACTGACACTGTCCCTCCAATTGTAATTTCCTGAAACCAAAAACGCAGCCGGCCTTCTTTAACTTTTCGAGCCCCGATCTAGGTTCTTTTGGGTATATGGATCACAAACCCCCACGGCATATTCTAATATGGGGCGCGAACCAGGCCTAAATAAGCAGTCTGCTTTGTCTGTACTGTGCACTTCCTGAGATTTCTTTGCAAACATCCCAAGAATTTGTTTGTTTTTAACCATGCTATCAATATGTTTTTCTGGTATTCCCAGGTGAGATTGTGAGAAATATAAACACCAAGTATTGATGGTGTTGCACGCAGACACGCATGCACACACACACATACACACACAAATTACTACATGCCTGTACTAACAATATGTGTATGCCAAGAATGAAAAACCATAAACAAACAAAAATGAATAATTAAATGGGTCCTGCTCAGCCATCAAAGCTTTTTCAGAAATTGTATTCTGGTGGCCGTTTTTCTTCTGCCCGGCAGAAGATTAATCCTGCACTTGACCAAACCCTCATCCAGTGGTACTCAGTTTTATTGTGTGTATACAGCCCATCCATGGTTTACCTTCTCAGCTGTTACTGATTACTGGCGTGAGTTCAAGAGTCTCATATTTCCATGCATGGCCTTGGTCAGTATATACATAACCTATTGCCACCACTAGTGATAGTGACATGCCCTGCTTGCACTAAATGAGACTAGTCCTAACTAAAGGTAGTATGTAACATTTTTGATTGGTGGTCAGATTGCAACAATTTGCTGACAAATTAAACCTGTAGGAATGACTTGCTATAGCCCATTTATATCAAAATTAATACTTCCAATGTTATAATATACACTTGGTGCAGATTTACTTTGTTTGTATGATATTTTAAAACTCACTGATAGTATGGAACTATTTCATAGCAGACGCATATTTCACGTGTGGTAAACAGGCACAACTTTTGCTACAGTATGTATGACAGATATTATACACATAGTGATTTGGCCTTTGCACTGGATAAGAAGGTCCCTTAAAAGGGAAGTATGGTACACTGAAGCTTGGTGTTCCTGCGATGCAATTTCTACTTCAAATTACAGAGTATCAGGAAAAAGTAACATGAAACTGACTGTCTTTTGTTTCACAATAAAGGTGATCATTATGATGATGCCTTGCTAGTATCATTACATATAGTGTTACAAAATCATTTGTTGTTTCATTCACAACTTTGTTGCCACTAAAATGCAGAAAGATTGTCCTTTGTAAAGGACCTCTGTTGAAATTTTTGTTATGTCATTATTGCTTGATGGAAATTGGCAATGAATTCCAGTGCTGTATACACTGTAATAAAAGTATTATTAGCTGGCCTGAATGCCTGGGCACACAAAATTGTATGGGCATACCCCTGGTTACTGTATTGATGGCCAATGAGGGTATACGAGTAAAATTGAAATTAAGTATTCTGGAGCCAATACCATGATAGATTTTAAAAACTGGTTAAGTTTGAATGGGTGGACTCTTATCTTAACGGAAAGCAGTCCAAGCCTGTCCAGCTGTTCTTGACCCAATATGCGTGCGGGCGCGGTCTAATCAGAACAAAACCGACAACCTTGTCCTGCATGGTCTGAAGCCTATTTAACTGCGGGAAAGAGAGGAAGAACCGAGCAGAACAGGGCATTTTTTTAATCAGAGTGGCACAAAATTAGGCTGAGCATAGGTCTTACGGTTCTTGATTTATACAACCCTGCATGCCTGTACATTAACTTAAGTCTTGAGCTGGCCTTTTTGATAATGTCCCCCGGTAATGTCCCAAGCAATATGTTCCCCTGTCAAGGAATCGCCAAGGTAAACACACATGATATTTAGCATTTTGGACGATTTATAGTGTCCGTTGCAAACCACTGAGAAAGAATTAAACTTTCTTAAGCCGTCTTTTGTACAAATAAACACACTATGTTTCACCTAAATGCCAGGGATACCGGTCTGTAGTTACTAGGTGTAGATTTGTCCCCTTTTTTGAAAGAGGCGTATATGGCCCACCAACCAATACTCCGCCAAACTACCAGTATCCAGAGACTTGTTGAAAAAATGCTGCCAAGACTGTGTAACTCAGAAGCATTTTCCTTAAGTAGACGTGGTGTTAAGTCATCGGACCCACAACTTATTAATTTGCCAGGTCTTTAAGAAGGTTGTACACGCCTTCTGTAGAGATGATAATCTCATCCACCGGACCGTTGGTAGATCGCTCGGCTGATATGGAATGTGTTCAATATTTTCCTCTGTTGAAAACTGATCTAAATTGCTCCCCTAACATGTTTGTTTACCTGGTCTAAGATGTGAAAGATGTATCCCTTCTGAGAGTTGGGTACTATGTTTTCTGCCTCTTGGGATTGATATTTCATCACCCACTTGGATTTTCAGCCACAGTTATCAACAGTATCGACTGACACAAGAGGTCATGTTGTTGTTCTCTATATTTCTCCCATCGCAGGACAACCAGACGGTCTTGGCCTTACCGTTCATTTTACCATTTACCCAGGGCAGATGATGCTTTGATTTAGACCACTTGGTTGGCACATGTTTATCACGAGCAGTATGCATAGTCTCCTTAAAGCTATCCCAATTTGCAGTAGTCTCTCTCTTAGCAGGATTTACTTTGAGAATTTATATCTAAAACCTCTCCATGTCGGTTCTCATCTGTGAAAAAATCAGTTTTGTTTAGACTGATAGATTTTCCTTAGGTTTTTGGATGGTATTGAGTTCAGTTTGGATTTGTGTTAGAACAATAAGATGTCGCTAATACACGTTTTTGCTCAGTACTTTCCCTGGCAAAGAAGTAGTAAACACAAGAAGTAAACACAAGATCCAAAATTGGCACTGGTTTCTGTGTTATCGTGTTGGTGCCCAAAAACAAAGGGGAGGAAAAATGTATTTGCAATATCTTCTAAATGCGTGTTCCCTGTGCTGGGATTATTCCAGTTGGCTTCTGTTGTCATTAAAGTCGCGGCCAGAATAAATATAAGGCATTTTCTTGATTTTGCGGATTATTTTTTTGTAAAGACTGCCTAAGATACTCCCAATCAACCAACCAAGCTGTCTGGTGGGATTTTTTTAAAACGAGCCAACATAAATCGCTTCACCAGTTTTTTACTAAGAATATTAGCCCAAATAATTTCCCCGTCAGTCTCTAGCTCAGTGCACGGTGTACGGACTAGGGTATCCAGAACTGCAATAGCAACCCCAACCATTTTCACGATCAATGCTGTCCTGTATATACACAACAAAATTTCATTTAACCCTATGAATTTTAGGGCTAAAAGATGTTGGTTTGGAGTTATAAACGAAATTGTGCCCCATTTTTGGTCGACCAATATTAATTTTTTACACAGTAAGTCTATGGGGCTAATTTTTAGCTCTCACATCAAAACGGATATTAAAAACGGCGCGAAACTTACAGATGGGTTGTGGGGTGAAGTCCATTTTTATCAAAATGAAAACTTATACACTTAAATCGGCCATCCCCCTTTAAAATATAAATGATTACATATGTTGAGTGCATTTTTGTTTAATATAGGGGATGATTGATGGGTTTTAAATTACTTTTTAAATAATGTCTTAATATCACTGGGTGAGTGATTATAAAGAAATACATAAGGAAATGCTGTTGAGCTGAAAATTTTCGAGTTGGTGTGTGCATATAATTTATTTAATGTTTTAACAAATTGATTTGAAAAAAGTTGTAATACTACTGATCAGAATAATAACAAAAAATATATTGCTTAAAAAATCACAAGGGGGTGAGCACTTTTACATACAAATGTATACCAAAAATGACGAATTGCTTGCTTATTAAAATCGAGCAAAAATTTGAACGGAAGTCCTATTTACCTCAAACAAAAAGCAAATGAAAGATGATGAAAGGTTTACACCTTCCTATCTGAGTATAATATCAATTAAGCTAGTAAGACTCATTTTGTTTTTTCAATTGAAAACCTATACCCCCATTAAGTTGACGTAAGTAGTAATAAATTATGAAAAGTTGATTCCAAACGGGACTAAATCACTTTTCATAGTTCTGAGAAACTTTTTTTAAAGGGGGATGGCCAGATTTAAGGATATGAAGTTTCATCTTAATAGATTGTCCTTCACTCCAAATCCCCCTCTGTAAAGTTTCGCGACGATTATTTCAATCCGTTTTGATGCGAGAGCTTAAAAACGTGATTTTGAAAGCCCCATAGAGTACGTGTAAAATTAATATGGTCGCCAAAATGGGAGCACATTTTTGCTTCTTAACTTCCAACCTACACATCCTTTGGCTCTAAGATTCACAGGGTTAATGAGAAATATAGTAGCTTTATTTGATTACCAAATGTTGAACCAATTCCGGTGAAATCTGGGCTCTGGGGACGGGCTATAGCAATCTAGGGCCATGGACCTTTAAAATAACCACATTGCACTTTTATGTCAATTCATATAATTTGTTGTCAAAGAAAGATCTCTCACAATCCACGTAGAAGCCCCAATACCAAATAGCAAAAAACAAAGTCGGTTTATTTATACCCCGTTTTTTTTTATTTCAGATTCTTTATTAGCACCGTTAGATTTTATGAAAAACCCCCATATATGTAAAATTCTGGAAACTGTCTATCGAGTAGTTCATTAACCACGTCAAACCCCTTAAATATAAATTTCAAAATAAAACAACTGAACCCCACAGATATAAAAAAATATCAGATTCTCGTCGGATAGCCCTCAACTCCACGTGTTTTTGGAATAAGGTCGAACTTTTGTTGTTTTTAAAGTAAAATTTTCTTTTAATATGTTTTCAATCCGGAAAATTTGATGGATGAAAGGCCTAATTGTTTGTAGTAATTAAACCGCAGTCACTGTCGTGTGATTTAGGACCTAGGTGTATATTCCTCGTAAAATTTAAAAAAAAAGATTCACCATTTTTCTGGTTTGGGCTGAAAGGGATGGTATAAATAGAAATTTTCCTTGTGAAAACGTCCAGATTTAGTGTCATTTAGTATGGAAACACAATTGGTGGTAAACAGCTATTATAAACTAAAACCCTACTAAAACAAAGAACCGGTTAATAATATCAAATTTGCCTTATGATAACGGATATTTATTAACCATAAGGCATAAAACATTAATTTCCAGTTGATCACTCAATAACTGCAATACCTCTCATTTCCTCTCATTTCATTTCTGGAGGGTTCACAATGATGTTGCCCCCCATTTGTTAAAAAACAAGGGGCCAATGTCCTCGTCTTGTCCGTTCTGTTCAGTTGTTCTGTCTTGTTCCTGTTCCTGTGCCGTCCTATGTCCAGTAATTCAATATTAATCTTAAAAAGGAAAATACTGTATGCCCATATGATGGGGTCATGTCAAAAAATTAATAGGGCCTTTCCATGGAGGAACTGTATTATTTTTCTCATTTAATAATCTTAAATTCAACAATTCAAAGAAGTTTTATTAGCATTTTCATTCAGCCAATACATTAAATATTTGAGACAATATTTACATTTTTGACATTTATTTACAATTATACAGAATGTTGAACAATGAAATGAAATATAGGTTTTCCCGTCCAATTTCGCACTTTATCAAACCGAAATAAATATTGGTAATCCAATTTCGCACGTTTTGGTCTCACCGGTCCAAATCCTAAGTATAATTTCGTATTATGAGCACTCTGTTCCATTTTTCGGTCAATCAATTTCGTGTACAGCATAACATTAGTTTATGGGTATGCAAACTTGCTGTTATGGTTTGATGAATTTCGCCATTCGAATATTATTTCGAAAAATCATCAACTTTTTCGCCTTGCTTCAAACAACGGAACGATATGCAAAACTAGAATTGTGCGGTTCTCGGCTTTTCGCTTTTCAGGAGGGTTTGTTGTTGGTTTGATTCCTCCGGAACCTTATTCGGGAGTCTTTGGCGATTGGGGGGGGGGGGGGGGGCAGGGGGGGGGATTGGGGGTGGATTTTGTGAATGACAAGATGCAGATCGATTGGCCGGTAGGAGGGGCTCTAATTTTGTTAGGTAGGGACATGCATGGCCCCGATTTCTGAACTGGGGGGTTTGGGAACTTAATTTGTGTGCCAAAGGTAGGAACTGAAATTTGAGACAGTTGCAAGATTGGGAGCCAAAAATTTTGCTAAAATTTAGCTTTTGAGGCAACAATTAACAAAAGGAGACCTTATGAACTGAAATGTACTTCAACCGGGGTCTCGGGGACAAAATTAATATTTAACGATATGGTAAATTTGTTAGAATATTGGGGGTACGGGCATTTGCCAATTAAAAATACGGTAAATATTACAGTATACTCTAATTAAACTCTTGGCAATGTGGATTCGGGTGAGTTATTCATAAGAGCTGGGAATATTGTTAGGTAAAAGCACGATGACCCACACCCACCTAGCAAACCTGACTATAATTTAGACCATCTTTTTTTTAAAATATATAAATTATACTTTACGGTAGGGCCCTATTTAGTTGGTAGAAATGAATGCTGCGTTTATACTTGTAAAAGTTACAGAGTACAAGATATATGACAACCAAGCAAAAGTACATTCACTGTAATTTTCTAGCTACACTCTTAACCACACAAATGATAAGGTATTTTTACACACATTAGTGGAGGGGGGGTCCTGGAGCCATAGATCCAGAAAATGCCATTTACCACTGGGAATTTAATTCGGCAAAACTATGCACAGGCATTAAATGTATATCGCTCTAAGACATAGGTATTAGTGAAAGAAAAAAAATATTGAGAGGTTTAGACAATCCGGGCAAATCAATGGTTTTGTGAGATGCCCAAACTTTGGACTGAAAAGGAAGCACATTTTGCCGCTATCTCACAATTGATGCACTACAGTTTAAACCAATGGCTTATATGCGTTAAAGGCACTATCAGTGATCTACCCGAAGAGTCAAAATTTTGAAATTCGCAGGATGCTTAAAATGAGCAGATGAGTCTGTTACAATCTTATAAATTATCTTTTCCAAAACTGAAAAATTGATTAGAAGAAAATGAAGAAAAAACGGTGTTCAAAAGCTACGCAATCTCTATTCAATTAAGTTGTATAAGTGTCTGTGCGGGCGGGAAGTAATGACAAATATCAAAATGAACATGGGAAATGATTACAAATCAATCTTGTATTTGTTCATCATTGAATACAGCAAAACAATATGATAAATAATTATGTAATAATGCAGTACAGTGAATGGAACAAATTAATCGTTTTACATATCAAGCAAAAATATTTTGCATACATGCAAGTAACTATGTTCTATACATTATGATCAACCTGATCAAATTACATTCCTTACTGGGATTCTAATTCCTATAAAATTAGGTACCACCGTAATAGCTTAACTTAAACTTAACTTAACTGAATGTATAAAGCGCTAAAAACACAGTTCTAAGCCGACAGAACATAATTTAAAAAAACTACAAGGTAAAAAACAGGAGCTGGAGATACATAATTACAGAGCTCAGATTATATATAACAATATAAAATAGAGGTAAAATTTAACAATAAATTACAAAGCACCAGCATTAATATGCATGAAATTTCATCAAGATTATATCCCAAAAACAAAATTACAGTTGCAGGACAATATGTAACATGCAGACCCAGAGCGAATCACTCAGCTACCGAGGGAGCGCAAAAAAAATACAAAAATGTAGAAGAGCAGGATTCTTCTGCGACGCCAAAACCACAACAAGATACAAAACAAAAATGCGAATGGTAATATTAAAAAGTACAAGGAGTGGATTCGACAAAGTCTCCCCATTTAATTGAAGAAATGTGTCTTCCCAATCTTCTTGAAAGGTCAGATCGTTGGGGCTTGGCGGATGTCCAGAGGAAGGTTGTTCCACAAACGTGGTGCCGCAAACAGCGAAAGCTCGATAACCGTACCTAGTTTTGTGTGCGCGCGGGCCATGCTTGAAGTTGTAAGGCAGAACGAAGATTGCGTTCGGGTAAGTAGTCCGACAATAAATCGCATATGTACTTTGCGTGCAATACCATGACGAACTTTGTATGCAGTTAACAAATTTAAAAGCCACGCGATCTTCAATCTGGAGCCAATGGAGTCATGAAGAATCGGCGAAATGTGGTCACGGCGTTTGGACAGGTCAATAAAACGTGCAGCAAGGCATTTTGCACAAGTGAAGACGGGATAGTTGAAGAGGTAGGGAGTCCAAAGGAGACGTTGTTGCAATCCAACTTGAAGAGACAAATGCGTGGACAAGACGCTCAGTCACGGGCCGATTTAAGTACTTTATTATCTTACCATTCTGTAAACACCCCAAAGGAAGCAGCCGCACGACCAAATATTGCTTATGTGTTGCTTTAAACAGAAGTGAGTTGTCAAAACAATCTAGGTCTTTGGCAGAATTAGATGATTTGATCTTAGCATCACCAATGCAAAAATCGGGTATAGCCTAGATGTATTGCGATGCTGAGAGTGAAAGTGCAAGATTTCAGTTTTTTGATCATTCAACTAACAGGTTTTGCAATAGCCCAAATACGTACATCTGCAACACACTCCTCAAGCTTCTTGACAGCGTTCAATTGTTCAGAAGATCTTCATAAACAAAGTAAACATGCGTGGCAGTCCGCATAAATGATGTGCTGGATACCCTTATGTGCATTGATAACGTCGCTTAGAGGTCCAGTGTACATAATGTGAAGTCCAAGGACCCTTAACTGAACCTTGCGGAGTACCCCCAAGGCAGTGGCAAAGATTCTGAGATGACATTGTCAATGGCAACAGCTTGTGAACGATTTCTTTAAGATAAGATATACCATTCAGAACTGTTCCGCCGATTCCATACCTGTCCTGCAAGCGTTTGAAGATCTAGTGATTGATGGTATCAAAACGGGCTTGGAGTAGTTAGGAACACAAAAAAAGCACTGCATCATTTCCCTGTCAAAGAGCTAACGCAAGGTCCTTGATAACTCGTTAACATAGCGGTTTTCAGTAGAATGATATGACGATAACTGGATGAGCATCCGAGAAAGTTCCATTTTAAGAGGTATGATTTCAACTGTGACGCTACCACTTTTCCAACACTTTGAAAATGAACATCAGGTTCGCGACCCGGGTCTATAGTTTTTGGAGCTCCTCTTGAATTGTTCAATGTTGATATCCCGCAATCGCGGTATGTAACCCACTTTAGGATGGTGGAGGCGAGTAAAGTCAAGAATAGCAAAACTAAAGCCTTGTGATCAGATGTTGTCCTGGAAGGAATCTAGATTCAGAATGGATGATCATCTTTCGGGAGATTAGAAGATCTAAAGTGTGACCTCCTTTATGAGTGGTTCGTGAATAGGCTGACTAAGATCAGCAGAATCACAAAATTTGTCATGAACGCTCTCGCCTTAAGGTGGAATTGTCATCTACTATGAACATTAAAGTCACCAGTCATTATGAAGTGGTTGCTTGTTATCATTGTAATCCCTCAAAGCAAGACAGGGAAGTTCGCCGCCAAGAAATTTGTTGACGTTAATTGTTCTCGTGGACGGTGGAGGCCTTATATATGCAAAAAAGCCCTCAACACGACGATTCGTAAGCAATTGAAAGATCCATTATGTCGAAAGATTGGAATGAGTAGAATTGTTAGGGACACTTCAGAGGCACTGCGATAAATAACACAGATACAGCCTAACGTGAGTTTTGCGAGGGGGGCAAATGGCAAAATCGGTTAATAAGGCAAAGTGGCAGCTTAGATCCGCAAAAAACAAGATCATCAGTAACATCATCATCAGCCAGGACTCCGTCACAACCAATATGTCCAGATTGCTATCCATATTAGATCACTAATAGGCGTAGACGTGTATCATGGAAAACGTGCGTCCAGGACCCACCAATTCCAATTTGGGCGTATTCTGGGCTCTTTTGGCTGAGACACGTTATGAATAGGGCGTGAGAGCTCAACCTGTATAACAATGGGTTCCTTGATTATGGTCACAGGGTATTTGCGTGAGGTTCGCATTGAGTAACAAAACTCCTATCACAATTAGTCAATATAGATGATCGTGTTTGTCACACAAGCAGGTATCGAAAGTTTATGACGAAATTTTCCTCCTCGATAACCACGCTTGGTTAGGTTTGCGATGTTAAGATCATGGATCTGACGCCCCAGCCCGGGGGTAAAAGAAGCAGAAAGGCGAAAAAACGGGAGACGGAGAGTGTCGGGTAAACAATAGGTGATAAAAGAGGAATCTAATTCAGAAACTCTAAACAACGTGCTAGATGGGAATTCGAGTAAAGGATCGAAACAACAGGAGACATCAAAAATAAATAGGAGATTATATTCATAGTCAAAGGAGCATCAGAAACATGGTGTGAAAAGACAGTATACTGAGGTAGGAAATAATCGAGGATGAGTAAAACATAACAACTCCAAATTGACGATCGGCCATTAACGATGAAAAATCACAAAACAACATAATTATAGTCAGAAAGTACTTACAATCACATGTAATGTACCAAAAGTTTAAAACAATTCGTAAACTCGGTTAAAAATAGAAGAAAGCATTAGAGCCTACCATATGTATAGTTGCAGCCATTCGAATAGCGCCACCACTTAGGAGTTATCATTTCTAGTATTGGTATCAAATTGAGTACCCACATTCGCCAAATGACGTTTATAAGTCTAAATTGAAGAGGAAAGTATGAAAATAGGGTGGGAAATTTGATATTTCGCAATGTTACTGACTCAAAACAAATGGTTTGGGTGAATTTAAAAGGCCACTATCTCAAAATGACCAAAATGTCAGTTTATAGCTTTGTAATTTTCAATCTTACAACGTAAGTTGGTCATCCCAAATATCCTAAAAAAATAAGCTAATGTCTGTGTTATCCGATTGATCAAAATCGGGGCTATTTTTTCTACCCATGTACAGCATTTTTCTTGGTTTAAAACTAACTTGGTCCCAGCAAAAGGCAAATTATTATTTGTTATATTAATTCAGCAGAGTTAGGCATAAACATTGCAATAGATCAGGGCAATAACACATACATACGCTTGGAACGCCCATAA
>JAMKCH010016921.1:0-42707 GCA_023653785.1 Ophioderma brevispina
ATGGAAAGCTTAAGTAACGTAGATTACATATAAATCAAAATAAGTTGAAAATTGTCCACATTTGTTGAGTATTTTGTCCTTTTAATTTTCCGCCCAATAGCTTACTCGAAAACGATTCCGACAAATCCACATCGCAGGCAAATGGTGACGTCAAAGTGATGACCATCCATAATTTAGGTCGTTGTGACCATCATATCGCAGTGTTGCCACTTAATAATAATTAAAACACAACGAAATGAAACAAAATATGTCATTCTGTAACTTATTTTTCTAATTTTATTATTACTTTCATTAATCCATCAATATTACAGTGTCAGCAATAACAATTCGAGTCAACACGATGTTTTGGTCATCACTTTGACGTCACGAGGAGAGCAAAATTGGGCGCTTTTGATCAATGAAGCCGTGGCGAAAAATCCGCCCATTTTCTTCGTATGTCAAAAAAGCAAAAATTAAAATGCCTCTATTTTGTTATGAGTAAACAGAACAATTTTATAATTAATGTCATCAGCGACATTAATTCGGCAGACACTAGAAATGGCAACACTAGAAAACACATGCCAGAGTTGATTCTCATGGCATGCACCTTGTTTGACTGGTCTTTGACCTTTGTGGTTTTAATATCAATGAGTATGAGTCTATGATATTCATGTAATAGACACATTTGTTGATTAAAGTTAGGGCAAACTTAAAAGTTAGTCTACAAATTACTACCTGGATGACTTTAGCCTCTTCGTCGAGTAAATTGAAGAAATTTCATATTTTCTGAAAATGTGCCAGTGCCGTTTGACCTGGCAAGTCTTATTGGTCCCCGCCAACTTATGTTGGCGAAGGGGGACTATAGAAATGCTCCCCGTCCGTCCGTGTGTGCGTGTGTGTGTGTGTCCCACGCGATATCTTTGGAACTAAGCAAGTGTGGGTGTCCATCTTCGCAACATAGATGTATCTCGAGTATGCGCTGGGTGGGATCCGAAGTGGGTCATGTGTCATGGGTCAAAGGAGGTCAAAAATGTGGTAAAAATAGGGTTAAATTACTATAAACCTTGTCAACACGATATCTTTTAATCTAATCAAGTATGGGTGTCCATCTTTGCACCATATATGTCGCTTAAAGGTGCAACAAGAGATTTCAAATTACAGGTGTCCCGAAAAGATGTGAAAATCCTGATTTTGGCACTGGTGTAAAGCTTTATACCAAAAATATGCCCATCTGTAAGGATTCAGCTGAGAACTGTTTCTTTGGTACAAAAATAAGAAATTTCTAATTTCGTATAGGAGCAAATATGAAATTCAGCCTATGTTTTCTTTTGTTTTCATTTTAAGTTATTTCTGTAACCAAATAAAAGGTAGGGAATCTATTGAGCATCTAGTCTATATGAAATCACTACATATCACAAAATATGAATGACTTGAAATCTCTTGTTGCACCTTTAAATAGGCGGCGGGTGAGTTCGGAGATGGGTCATGTGCCATGGGTCAAATGTGGTCAAAAATTGCTTTAAACCTTGTCAATTGTGGTAGGATGATGAAACTTGGTGGGTGTGCTCAACATTCGGTGCCGAAAATTTTGAAGGTCATTTCAAGGTCATGTGAGGTAATTCAAGGTCAAATCCCTAAACATGTGGTAGGATGATGAAACTTGATGGGTGCGGTCAATTTTAAGTGCCGAAAATTTTGAAGGTCATTTAAAGGTCATGCGGGGTCATTCAAGGTCAAATTACTATGCATGGTTGTATGGTCATGAAACTTGGTGGGTGCAGTCAACATTTTATGCCAATTTTTTCAAGGTCATTTCAAGGTCATGTGAGGTCATTGAAGGTCAAATCCCTAAGCATGTGGTAGGATGATGAAACTTGGTGGGTGCGGTCAATATTCAGTGCCGAAAATTTTGAAGGTCATTTCAAGGTCATGCGGGGTCATTCAAGGTCAAATAACTATGCATGGTTGTATGGGCATGAAACTTGGTTGGTGCAGTCAACATTTTATGCCAATTTTTTTCAAGGTCATTTCTGGATCATCTGGGGTCATCTGAGGTCAATTCACTGCAAATGGTTGTATGGTCATGAAACTTGATGGTGTGGTCAAAATTCGGTGCTGAAAATTCTGAAGGTCATGTGGGCCATCCATGGTCAAACAACTACAAATGGTTGTATGGTTATGGAACTTGGTGGGTGTAGTCAACATTGATACCAGAATTTTTCCAGGTCATCCGTGGCCATCCAAGGTATTATCATCACAATCCTCCCTGTGATCTTTCAAGGCCGACTCAGACATTTCCTGAGGAGGGCGCCCTCAATTTCCAAAAAAATCGTGTTTTTTGCATGTACATAATGCTTGTCCATATACTAATCACTGTGTGAAATTGCTAAGCTTAAATCGAATTCCTTCATATAGAAAATCACAACTTTGTTATAAATTCCGGATCCGGAATTTTTGTTATACACAGTATCCTATGGGACGTAATACTACACATAAATGTTACTGCATCATAACAAAAAATCTGATTCATCTCAAATTTCGGAATTGTGCATTTTAGGTTATTATGTTTAGTTCTAGTTGACTATTTTTCATTATTACACAAAAAAATAATATTTCGAAATCTCTGAGTCAGACTAAGTTATGTTTCTTTTCCTCCTTTTAACTACCGCGAAGAACGGGGGACCTTTGTGGTTCGAGAACCGCCTTGTTTTAATGGGCACTACATCAGCGAATGCACCATGCATTTTTACTATACTTTGATACCTGCAAGTGCAAATCGCCTTTCAAGACCAGCATCTTACAACACACAGCAAGACAGGACAACAAACTTGGCATGTACTTAGGTTTGCCAACACAAATTCAGGCCAAAAGACATCATAAAACACCATATACAATCCCAATTTCAAAATCCTTTATTGCATTTCGTGATTTCTGCACCTCCTGTTTTATTCATTGATCACTAGATATCCTTGAGAAAAGCTTATTCTCAAAATATGAGCTGATCCCGATCTTGCGGTTTTGTGTTATGAGCAATTGCTTGTTTTCTTATGGTCCCATAGGCCACTGTGCTGTAATTTGTCCGTTTACGGACAGAAAATACAAAATTGCGAATTTCTTACAGATACGACCGAATTTGCATGTAAGATTGGACACACATGGATTACTAAGGCTAACGGTTCAGATGATATAAAAATCTCAACATTTTTTAGGTAAGTCGGGGGGACGAGGCTGTGGATCACGAAATGCCCTTTAATGCTTTGTGGGCTAAAATGAGCGTAAAGTTTTTATATGTCAAGAATAGGATTTTTGTGGGATCACATGACCCTATTGAGGTGGAATTTCCCAGAACTGATGCATAGTGGGATTGACTCAATACACCCTCTGGTTGTCCACCTTCATGGAATGACTCAATATCCTCAATTATTACACCTCATGAATATTCATGAACATAATCATGCTATTTCATTGGCTGATTCCTATTACGCGAACTATTTCCTTAGGGAAATAGATTGAACTGTTTCCCTACAACCAGGGAGTCACAGTGAGGTGTAATAAAACAAATACTACATGGTTTATATCGGAAATAGGGCATACTATTTACCTTGGTACTGGCTACGGGTCTATCCTCACCTTTCAGGTTCTGGGTTGTCGAGCCGTACCAGTACCCGGAACATTGGGAAAATAGGTTGCCCTATTTCCCTCTAACCATGTAGTATTTGTATAATGCCATCTGGATAACCTTTGACTTCTTATCCCTAACACTTCAAAGAACAAAATACCCACTCCCCAAGGATCATTTCAAGGATCATTATAAGCAAATTTCTGTGTCAATTTCTGTTGCCTTTCTGTGCTAGGAGCAACAGCAGTTTAAAGCAATAATAGCACATTTTTTTGAAGAGTACCCCCAATTTTTCAAAAAATTTGAGCTTTTTACACGGTTGCATTGGTAACTGGCTAGTAAACTAAACCTGTGAATGGGTAAGCTCGAAAATGTCTATGTGTCGCAACCGAAGGAATTTTGTAATTAGAATAATTAATATCGGAGATCTCCGATAATAATTCAACGGCTGCTGGAAACGGCCTTCCAATATGAAATAGCCGGGAAATAGTGCCATGTATGTATCTACGCTCTTCCATTAGTTTTATTGGTTCATCAGGGAAGTCAAAATAGATATCATTTTCTTGAGGTGGCACTATTTCATCATGGACGGACATAAACTTAGCATTTCCATCTCTGCCGTTAAGTACAATCTGGGATCCCAATTCTGCAAAATCGCTTATGTTATGATAAATACGCATTTTTGAGCATTCTCGTTCGCAGGTGTAGTTTCCTAGCCAATTACCAACATAACTGTGCAAAAATATAAAATTTTGAATGTTGGGGACGCTCTTCAAAAATGTGTTGTTATTGCTTTAAAGGTGTTTGTTCCTATTTGTGTATTGTGTTCTCTACTTGGTATGAGAGCCTAGCACTTGCACATACACTCCATCAAGTACCGTGGGAAACAAACTTGCGGTTTGATGGTAGACGCAATAATGCATACTGCAAAGCCCTATTCAATATTGTGCTAATATTGATGGTTAACCACTAAAACGGCATTTTTTTGTTTATATCTTGGGAATTAAATGGATTTGAGGGCTCTAATTTCAGGACAACAATGAGAAAAATACGGCCTTTCATCATCTGATATCAAAATCAATACTACTTCCAGGTAAATCAGGAGGGTCCCAAAGATGATCCGAACATGCAACTATAAGCATTTTTCAATTACCTCAAATGACTCCTGTATGACATTTGACCTTTTGCTGTTTGACAATGGGGCTTGACCTTTTTTTTTTGTGCCCCTACGTTATTGACTAAGCATTTAAAGCAATAATAGCACATTTTTTTGTGATTGTAATTTAATGGTGGAGTTGGAAACGCCAAATTTATGTCCATCCATGATGAAATAGCGCCACCTCACAAAAATGACCTCCAACTTAAAGTCTGACTCAGAGATTTCGAAATGTTATTTGTTTGTGTAATAATGAAAAATAGTCAACTAGAACTAAAGATAGTAACCTAAAATGCACATTTCCGAAATTTGAGATGAATCGGATGTTTCGTTTTGATGCAGTAAACATTTATGTGTAGTCTTACGTCCCATAGGATACTGTGTATAACAAAAATTCCGGATCCGGAATTTTATAACAAAGTTGTGATTTTCTATATGAAGGAATTTGATTTAAGCTTAGCAATTTCACACAGTGATTAGTATATGGACAAGCATTATGTACATGCAAAAAACACGATTTTTTTGGAAATTGAGGGCGCCCTCCTCAGGAAATCTCTGAGTCGGCCTTTAATTTTTTTCCCTGAACCAACGGAACAACCATGGATGAGCGTAGAAACGTACCTGGCACGATTTCCTGACTACCTCATATTGAAAGGACGTGTTTCCAGTAGCCATTGAATTATTATTGGAGATCTCTGATATTAATTATTCTAATTACAAAATTTCTTTTATGACACAGAGAATTTTGAGCTCTACCATTCATAGGTATTGTTTACTAGTCAATTACCAATGCAATGTGCAAAATCTCAAAATATTCAGAAAATTGGGACACTCTTCAAAATAATGTGCTGTTATTGCTTTAAAACAGTCAAAACCATTCCTTATTTTAATCCTGTGAGCTCCACCAATAATTTTGCTCCATTTTTTAAAATCAATATCAGAGAACTTTAAATTTGACCCCTGTACAACTGAAATTAACCCTTCTTTTACTGGATTTGCAGCGAGTTGCATCAAGTGTGGCAGAAAGTGATTGATATCAGCAACACAACACACAGTGCAGCGAGGTATGAAGACACCTTTACGGCACCATTTGACACTTAAGAATCATATTCCAGGGGTCCCTCTGAAGCTGTATAGATAGTTAAAGGTGCAATGACAGATTTCATATATCAGATGTCCCTAAAAAAATCAAAAGTACTGATTTTTGCCCTGATGTAAAGTTTTCCATCAAAAATATCCCCTTCTAAAAGGTGTAAGCTGAGAAATGTTTCTTTGGTACAGAATTGTGAAATTTCTAATTTTGTATAGGAGCAAAAAATACAAAATTCAGCCTGTGTTTTATAAGCAAATCAAAATCACCTTTTTCCCTCTTAAGACAATTTTGGGGATGAATTCAGTATTCTGCCACCACATCCTTCAACGTGCAGTTTATTCCGTTAAGGCTGCCAAATTCATAGGGTGGTGGCTATTGAGTGTCTAATCTATATGAAATTACTATTAAGACACAATATCTGGGTGCCTCAAAATCTCAATTGCACCTTTAAATCACTCAAACCTTTTGTACTTGAGATGTGTTACAAATGTCTGCTCGCTCCAGGGTTATTTGGCAAAGAAAGCACACTGCCAGTGTGTTTCTTTTGAATTTACATACCATTGCTATTAATAGCAATGGGCTTATGCCAGTTGAAAGGGGATAAGAGTAGCACTAAAGTAGCTTTTTTTCAGCTTTGCCTGGATGCTGTATACCCACACTAAAGATTTGTTTCAAATATCGAAAGAGACTGGATGAGAAGTGTATTTTATTGCATATTTTATACAAACAAACTCCTTTGAGGGTACATAGAACTCTATATGCGATGGTTGTATTATTATTTTCTTGAAGGGCTGTGACAAATTCCTTGACAACAATTATGAGGTGTCTCAATAAGATTTGTGCAAGCAGAAAGAGACACTGGCACATTTGAAAAATAGTGCGCCCTTCAGATTTCTCAAAATTGATATTTTTGCATGGTTATAAAGCTTTTATATACATTAGCCCTCACCTGAAATTATTAAGACCAAATCAGTGCGCTTATGGGTAAACTGAACAATTTTTATAATTAATTGATTCAATCAATTGAATTGAGCTTCGCATCATCATAGATTCTGCTAGAATCATGCATATAGGCCATCCCCTTCCAAATACATAATATATATATATATTTTCTGGTATCCACATAAACACAGTCCTCTGTGGTCCAGTGGTATATATATCTGATGCCTAGTTAGCGAGAGGACTGGGTTCGAGACCATGTATTTGATAATCTATTTAAAAAAAAGTCAATGTTCGCCAGTTTCTCCGAATTTCTATATAGAATGAAAAATATTACAATTTTTGTTTTAAAAAATCGGAAATATCAAAACCATGCTTTTTCTGCCACCCACCAAGTTTCCCGAGGTCATAATATACATGTAGATCAAAAACTACAGAAATTTTTGTAATTGACTTCTGATCCAAACATCCATCTTAACATCTACAATACACTATAGTATTTTCAATCAACCCATTGTGTCACCTTTAGTACTTTTTCAAAGGTATTGGCATCGAATGAGGCGATGTGCATTTGATGGAAATTAAAATTCCACATGAAATCTATTGAAACATATGTAGTCCGATATCAGAGAAAAAATCAATTATGCTTTAAGGCCGACTCAGAGATTTCCTGAGGGCGCCCTCAATTTTCAAACATATCGTGTTTTTGCATGAACAAACGAGGTGACTGGACCTATGTTTCGAGGGTCAAAGATCAAGATGGAACCATTTTGAAAATTACCAGATGTCCCCATGATGATGTAATATGCAAATTAGGGTCGCCATTAGCTAAAAGTACAATTTTCGATATATCTCAACCAATACTGTTGATAAATGAACAAATAAGATGACTGGACCTATGTTTTGAGGGTCAAAGATCAAGATGGAACCATTTTGAAAATTACCAGATCTTTCCATGATGACATAATATGCAAATTAGGGTCACCATCAGCTAAAAATACATATTTGGGTATATCTTGGCTAATATTCCACATACCTGCCCACATAAGATGACGAGACCTATGTTTTGATTGTCGAGGATAATTTAAAAGGTACTCATAATTTATGTTCATGTGTCACTAACATGTTCACCTGCAAATACTAAGAATATGCAACTTAGGGCCTTCAATGTCGATAGTCTCGTTTTGGGGGTAATTGTAAGAAACTTTGTTGGTAAGTAAATTTAGACTTGCACATCTATACATAATACTCTAGCGTGATGCAACCCCATTTTGCTGGAGTTAAAACCAATCCAGATCCAGATAATACTTGTAAAATTTCTTTTAAATTCAATGTATGCAATGATACAAGACTAATGCGAGACTAAGATACTGTGTTGTTATCATGCCGAAAAGAAACCGTGAAGGACAGAACTCTACTCCAATGACTCTCTGCCAACATGCAAGTGTGATATCCATATTGTATCATGGTAGTTTTACACCCTAAGTAACTTTAAAGGAACTGCAGGAGAAAAAATTTTCTTGGCCAAAGACGTTTCTAAAATCATCCCAAAACAAGATTATCAACATTTAGACTTACACATCTGTACTCATTAAATACTTTTAAAAAGCATATTAATGTGTGCAATAATTAAAGACTAATGTAACACTTAGAGATTGACATGTTGTAATCAAGCCAAAAAGAAAAGTCCGGAAAACGTGAAGAAAAGAATTATTCGGTCTTCGACGCAACAGTCATGTGCTATCCATATTGTAGCATAAAATCAATGAGGCAAATAGAACGACTATGTTCGTATGCCAGCCGCCAACCAGAAAGCATTTGTTACAGTCTTGTAGGACATTGGATCTCATATCTTCAAACAGAGTGAGAGCTTGCTGTTATCTTTGTTACCCTTGCTTTTGTGTGTGTGTGTGTGTGTGTTATGAAAACGAAAACTATCGCTCTGAGAACTTGCTGAAACGCCTACAGAAGGACCCAATGAATTACCATACCCCCTATATCTTCTGGAAACATTGACATGTGTCAAGGTGTTGCTCTCCTTCGTCGCGATATTTTGCAGGCTTTCAATGAGTCCATACACCCTCGAGTTATGATTTTCTGAGTGGGGAGTCCCAGTTGCAGAGATGAAGACTCCTAATCCAGGCACATGCATCTTGCCTTGCTGCCAATAAACCTGATAAAAAGCCATACAAATATTCTTGCATATGGTAGTATATATAGATTGTGTCATTCTCAAAAAATGGTGTGAATGATGAGCCATCAGGAAACTTTGGGCCAATGCGCGTGGAGTGAAATGGTGTGGGAATTTCTGGTATGTTGACTTTCAAGCTAAGCTGACCCTGCAACTTATCTACCCCCGGCAGAATTATTGTCTTATGGCTTTCGACTCCGTTGTTGCACTTCCTGTATCGTGATCCCTGCAGCACTGTCGACAATGTCGCTGCCATGGACATTAGTAGAGAATTATTCAAGTTATCCATTTTCCAAGTGGAATTGATGTTGTCTTCTGTCAAAATTTGAGGTCTATGTTGAGGCCTATATGTTGAATTTTTGACCAGGGCCTTGGCCGGGCTGTTTTACACAAACAAAATCTAAAAAACTGTCAGAATGGTCACATACCGTGCAGAAATCATTGTGAGATGCGTGCTTTGGAAAAAAAAAAAAAAACAAAAAAAAATATTAATCTGAGACTGATTTCCATTGTCCTTCTGGCACTGCACGGTACAGGTCTTACCCATAGATGTTTAAACTTGCGCTTATCTCTAAGTCGTCTCTACAAGCTATTACCATGCAAAGGAACCGGATATGGTTAGCAGGTATGAATTTCTCAGACGCCAGCTTCATGTCGTCGACTGTGTTAGAGGCCAAGGAAGGTCTATGGACTCATGCAAAGCCTGCTGAATATTACGAAGGAGAGCGACATCTTGACACTCGATAAAGTTGAACCAGACCCATTTTCTGGGCCCATGACTCCTTTTGCTCCCTTTGCTCTTCCAAGTGGAGTAGACTTGAGGGTGCTTTGTGGGTAACGGTATCTCTTCTTTGTCACGGAAAATAAATTCTGGTGGGAAGATGGGTCCACCGGAAGACAATCTACGAGGGGGGCGATGCATCTGTGAAGTCGATACTTCCGGTTGTGTATCTCCCAGCAGACGATGATAATCCAACTCGTTCAAGATCAGAGTTTTTTGCTGATCACAGTTAGGTATCTGGTCACAGACTGATAGCATGCGATATGGGGACTTATATGATTGTCGGAGATGTCACTCCATATGAAGCTGCTCCAATCTTTATCCTACAGTTCCTTGAAATTTACTGAGGGTGTAAAACTACTACGAAGCTTAATGCTTTTAAAAGTATTTAATGAGTACAGATTTGTAAGTCTAAATGTTGATAATCTTGTTTTGGGATGATTTTAGAAACGTCTTTGGCCAAGTAAATTGTTTTCCTGGCTGTAGTTCCTTTAAATATACTGAGGGTTTAAAACTACCATGATACAATACGGATATCACACTTGCGTGTTGGCAGAGCGTCATTGGAGACTGTAGAGTTCTGTTCTTCACGTTTGCTTTTCGGCCTGATAACAACACAGTATCTTAGTCTCGCATTAGTCTTGTATCATTCCATACCTTGAATTTTAAGAGAAATGTTATTATGTATAGAAGTCTAAATTTACTTGGCCAGCAACGTTTCTTATAATTACCCACAAAACGAGACTATCGACATTGAAGTCCCTTGCATAGTCTTAGTATTTGCAGGTGAACATGTTGATGACAAATAAACATAATTTATGAGTGCCTTTTAAATTATCCTCGACCCTAAAAAACATAGGTCTCGTCATCTTATGTGGGCAGGTATGTGGAATATTGTCCACGATATGCCCAAATATGGATTTTGGCTAATGGCGACCCTAATTTGCATATTATGTCATCATGTGGACATCTGGTAATTTTCACAATGGTTCCATCTTGATCTTTGACGCTCAAAACATAGGTCCAGTCACCTTATTCATTCATTTATCAACAGTATTGGTTGAGATATAACGAAAATTGTGTTTTTAGCTAATGGCGACCATAATTTGCATATTACGTCATCATGGGGACATCTGGTAATTTTCAAAATGGTTCCACCTTGATCTTTGACCCTCGAAACATAGGTCCAATCACCTCATTTGTTCATTTATCAACAGTATTGGCTGAGATATATCAAAAATTGTATTTTTCTGTAATGGCGATACTAATTTGCATAAATTTGCATAAAAACGATACGTGGGACACTTTTTGATTTTTTTAACATAGCTAATCGTTTTCTACGCATTTTTTCTGATATAGTGACATTGATTAGAAGTTTATTTCAGGGGGGTGCACGAACACCCCTTCTACCCACTAGACTACAAGTTGTTGCAATTGGACTAACTAGCCAATTTGATGTTTTCAGCCCATTTTATAACTTTACCCCATATGACCTTTGAACTTGGCAAGTGACCCTTGATCGCATCATATGAAAATTCCCAAGAGGCATCTATGATCCAGGTTCTGAATTGCACTTTTACTATGATCCAAGTTCTGTAGCTATTGGAATGAAGCCGATTTGATATTTTCAGCCTATTTTATAAATTGCCCTTGTGACCTTTGACCTTGGTAATTGACCATTGACAAGTGTCGCCTGCTTTAGCAATCCACGTTTCCTTTACTCCCATTTTATAACTTTGACCTGTGCAAGTGACCCTTGACCTTATTATCATATGAAAGTTCCCATGTTGCATTTAAGGCCCAAGTTGTTGCAACTGGACTAACTTTTCATGATGCCAATTTGATGTTTTCAGGGTGCATGTTCAAGGTGCACGTTCCTATCATCTTAAGGGACCCCCTGATGTCGGGAATGCATAACAATGTAATGTATGGTTGCCAGTTCCTGAGTTTAAAGTCTTATAATATATTGACCCAAATCCGTGGTTACATAACATGTAAATACTTTACTTCAAAGAGTTATCTTGAAAAGAAATGCCACCTGGCTTTCCCATATTGACATAAATTGAAAGAGGACAAAAGAGTTGCCTGCTATTATGTTAACTTGCGGGAGGTCCGCACTTCACGTGGGCTCCCGCTAGCTGAGTAAACGGGAGCGATCACTGATGAAGAGGTGACATACAGTGGCTACACCACACAGGCTATGATTAACAACAATTTTGGCATATTGGTCGCATGTTCTAGCTAGACTCCCGTCCTATTGATTCTGTGTACAAAACTTTAAGCCCATGGAGCCCCCCCCCCCCCCCCCTTGCCGGCATCTGGATAAATTTTAATTTGATGGAGTTATTATTTTGACAAGTGGCACATTTTAAGACTAGGGACAAGAAAATTGATTGACATGAGGGGCATCAGATGCACCCTATTGCTAGTAATAACTAATATACGGGGAGCCACTCCCATCTTGGAGGTGACGCGTATGTCAAGACCCCAATTTTCAGCCCCTCTGTCACTAAAAGACCTCATATTTTGAAAATGTCACCTAAAGACCCTATTTTTGGGGGGGGGGGATTTTGAACATTTTCACCCAAAGGCCCCTTTAAAAGAGAACCTGTACTAAGAATAACTTATATGTGTGCTATAAAATAATAGTGAATACAAATCGGGTGGTTTCAGGAAAAATGGAATTATACTAACCATAAAAATGAAATAAAACATTTTGTCTGACCACGCACTATTTGAAATTTGCGCTAGTGTATATGGGATGTGTATACGTCTTATGTGATACGTACGGCACAGTAGTATCATACACCTTCACACATGACGCTTTCATAATGTGTAATTCCTATGGCATGTATATCATGTTATATCCTAGCATGATTTTTAAATAGCACATGGTCAAACTAGATTGTTTTAATTCATTGTTATGGTTAAAGGTGCTTGTTCCGATTTATGTGTGTTATGAGAGCCTCGCACTTGCACCAAAACCAGCTGTTACTCATCGCCCACTTCGAGTCCTCAATGTAAACTGCCAATCCCTGGGGAACAAGAAGGGACCTTTCTTCAATTTGTTAGATAGTGCCAAGCCAGATATTGTTATTTGTACAGAAACGTGGCTGAACAATTTTTTTGCGGATTCTGAATTTTTCAACTCCCAATCCACCATTCATCGACGCGATAGGGTCACAAATACATCTGGCGGAGGAGTGATTGTGGCTGTGAATAGTGACTACATCAGTTGCCGTGAAGAATCCTTGGAATCCAATAATGATGAATCTGTTTGGGTAAAGATTAATATCACCGGTTGCAGATCTTTCTTCGTTGGTGGAATCTACCGGCCACATGTTAGTGACATTGTCTGTGCACAAGCATTTGATGCTGCACTTACCAAGATCAAAAGTAAAGCAAATAGTATCATCCTCGTCAGTGGTGATTTCAACTATCCTGGCTGGGATTGGAAGAACAAGACCGTCAAGCCCAAGACATCTTACGTAAATCTCCACTACAAGTCCAGTGACAGCCTAGCGGATAATGGTGTAACACAGATGTTGAGGAACCAACCCGTGGTGAAAACACTTTGGACCTGATCATTACAAACCGTCCTCATCAGATCTGCACGACCAATGTTCTTCCTGGCATCTCTGACCATTGCGCTGTTTTTACAGAATTTGATATCAACCCCACTCATAAAAAGCAAGTTCCTCATCTTGTACCAATCTACAGAAAGGCTGACTGGAATAGCTTACGTCAGCATGTTTCTGACTTAGCTGGTGAGATAAAAGCTGCTGAACTATTGTCATCAACAGAACAGCTTTGGGTTCTTTTTAGAGACGGTCTTACAAAGGGGATCAAATCCTTCATCCCACATAGGCGTACCAAATCTAAAGACTCAAGACCATGGATAAGTATCGAACTCAAACGGAAAATCAGACTGAGAGATAAAGCATTTAAAGCGTGCAATAAGCATGGCAGAGTGCGTGATGAATGTCGATTCTTCAGACTCAAGAAGGAGGTCCAACGAGACCTAAGATGCTCATACTGGCGGTATGTTGAAGACACTGTTACCCCAAAGATGGTGACCACAATTAATACAGTGGCATGAAACGGTTTTGGACTTTTGTCAAGAATAGACGAGCAGACGATGGCCCCCCCCCCAAGCTGAAAGCTGAAGCGCTCAACAACCAGTTTCAATCAGTGTTTACCCCCAAAAGAAACCACACTCTTACCAAAGAAACCGACTTCGAAATTATCTCTGAACAAAACCAATCTTACCCATCGATACCACAGATAAACATAACAACTCCAGGAGTTGAAAAGCTGCTTAAAAATCTCGAACCTGGAAGGCGGTGGTCCAAGTGCATAGTCCAAAGAGTGCCTCAAAGAACTGGCTGACATTGTAGCTGACCCATTAACCCGCATCTTGTCACAGCAAATCTTCTGAAAGAAATGCTGTGTTCAATCTACTGGAGACATACAGACGTGGCAAACGTGGCACCAATTTACAAGAAAGGTCAAAAATATGATCCTGCCAACTATCGACCGATAAGTCTTACTTGCATTGCCTCAAAGTTGACGGAGCACATCATATGCAGTAGTATGATGAAGCATGTCAGCCAAAACAACATCTTCTATTCACTTTGTTACGAGATGTACTCAAGGTCAGAAAAGTAAACCTCCCGTGGTTCATAAAACAAAATCACAATGAAGATTGGAAGAGAAGATTGACTTGACCAAGATGTAAATTCAAAGTAAGATTTTAATACATAAATGTAAAATCACGCAAATAACCAAATCAACAATGCACAAATTATTATCTATACTTCTTACCTATTTAAAAATCAAATTAACCAAACCAGCTAAGGTTAATAAAGTTCAAATTCACTGTTGGGTGCGCACCAGTCTCGTGTAGAATCAGATACCCATAAATTTGGAGACACAATTCTTGCGGTACAGTTCAACTAGTTTCGCGAAAACGCAAAAGTCCTTTTGGTCTAGACCTGCCGATTAATTTATAAACTCGTAGACTTGGAGAAACACTGGAAGTATAACTGCCGCTTGATGGTATAAATTGTACATACAGGTACTCAGTGCATTAAAGGTGAATGTCTGGCAGCTCAGAAGCAATGTCCTGCTGGAATTTTAATGTTAACCTTTGTTTTTTCCAAGGCACCAAATTTGCTGACGATTCTGACAACTTTCAGAATTAAATTGTTTAAATAAATTGATTTGTAGAAATCCAAATGTTATGAAAGTTCTCCACCTTCTGTTTGAGAGGTCTACACTCGATGAAAATCTCTGACAACGGCACAGAAGAATAACTTGCAACACAATTTGTCCTTAGCAAAATTCCCATGAGCAACAACAAAACAAGCGAAGACAGTGAAATTTCCACAATCTTCTGTTCGCTGAAAATGTTTAAAGGAAGTCCCACATCCTGTGCGCGAAGTGTTTTGACATAGCATTACACAAAGTTATTGTCATCAAACAGGTGTGCAATCTTGCTCCTATAGGTAAACAAAGTACCTCTGTCCACTTCGACAAAGAATGACGATTGATAAATACTGTGATCATATTGTCCTCTATAACTGCGGACATCTTCTAACATGTCTTCAGGATGTTTCACCACACTTAGTCAATTTAGAACTAGGTCAATCAGATAAATCATGCTTATTGCACAACACATTGCAAGTTTATCTTTTCCAATTCTCCTCACTCATAATTATATATGATTAAATTTAAATGATTTAATATAACACAGAAAATAATATAATATTTGGGGGTCTGTCACCAAACTTCAGCAGGCTCCGCGATCGCAGATCTGTGAAACCCAAATCTTGAATTTATTAATGATTGTGGCATCAACATGGAGAAAGGGCTCCAATCTGATATCTGTTGTCCTCGACTTTTTCTAAAGGCCTTTGACAAGGTTGGTCACAGCGCCTTGTTGAAAATTTGTGAAATGGTTTAATGGCATCACCTGAGAAGAGTCAGTAAATAGCTGGATGCCGGTTTCCTAAAAAATAATACCAGTATGTGGTAGTCGAGGGGCGTCTCATCTGACAAATTCCGAGTCTCGTCGGGTGTCCCCCGGGATCAGGGTTAGGACCTTGCCTGTTTATACTTATATTCAAGTTTTTGTTGTATCGCCAGAGAGGCTGTTTTAATCTAACCCGCCTCTTTGCAAGATGAATATATGATTTACATGGCAGTACGCAACCAAGATGACACCCACTTCTCCCGGAGGATTTAAACAAACTTGTCGAAGGGAAAAGCAAATGGTGATGAAGTCCACCCTGAAAAGTGTTAAGTAATCACCATCTCAAGGAAGAAAAAAAACCCAGCTTTATCAATTACAATTAGGCAGGGGCACCATCTTAACCATGTCTCTAGCATCAAATTATTCTTGGACTTACCATCTCTGATGACCTTACAATGGGAAAAACATGTAACACAGTTGTGCCAAAGCAAACAGCCCCTTGGCTTCTACGACGAAACATTAACATCAGGCATAGGGACATCAAATCCATGCTTACAAAGCCCTCATTCGTCCGGTATTAGAGTATGCAGCTCCGTTGGACCCATCTACCAAACAACCTATGAACAAAGTCGCAAAATGGTCCAACAAGAGCCCGCTCGCTTTCAATCTTCAGAAGTACCGTCGCACAGACCAGCGTAACTGCCATGTCAAGACACTCACTGGCCCACCTTGGAACTACGTCGTCAGCAGTCAGACTCGCCATGTTTTACAGATCCCCCATGACAATGTTGCAAGTGATCCCACCTCTTCTTATCATCCAAAAATCACACCCACAAACGCGCCGCAAACAAAATTCACTGCATACGTCCCTTTGCTCGTGCGAATACACCAATTCAGTTTTTCACACTTACTACCCGTTCAGTGGAATTATCTGCCTGAGAATATAGTCATGCACCAACACCAGAAGCCTCAAGAAGTAGCTTTCCTGTAGTTAGAATTGATAGGTTATTGCCCGCACGCCACACACACTTCGTGCCAGGGTCTTCAAATATGAAGTTGGGATCAGTGCTAGGAACCTTGCCCGTTTATACTATCTCCAATGATATCGCTAGAGAGGCGTTATCTAAACCCGCCCTCTTCTGCAGATTGAATACTCTGATTTAAATGGGCAGTACGCAACCAACGATGACGCCAACCGCCTACTCCAGGAGGATTTAAACAAACTTGTTCAAAATGGGAAAGCAAATGGATGAGGAAAGTTCCACCCTGAAAAGTGTGAAGTAATCACCATCTCAAAGAAGAAAAACCCAGTCTTCTACAATTACATATGCGCTACAACTGGAAGAAGAAGAGAAGGGCCTATACACCCCGTGGGAAACAACTTGCGGTTTTGATGGTAGCGGCAATAATGCAGTTGCAAAAGCCCTGATTCAACTGTGTTAATATTGGTGGTTAACTACTAAAACGGCATTTTTTGTTTTTATATCTGGAAAATGAAATGGATTTGAGGGATGGGCTTCTAAAATTTCAGGACGAGAGTGAGTGAGGAATGGAAGTAGAAAAAAAATACGGCCTTTCATTGATATCAAAATCGATACTACCTTACGGGTAAATCAGGGGGGTCCCCAAAGATGATCGGACACAGCACCTTTAATATAATTCGTTTTCGATGATGGATGAAACCACTCGATATTGTGGTCCAAAAGTATTTTAGAGAGTATATTGTATAATAATATTTGTTGTTCAGGGTTTTCTTTTAAAGACCACATTTTTGCAAAATTAGCAAATTTGTCACCCCAAAAAAAAACCCACGATTTGGGACATGTTGACTGTTCTCTCACCCACAGACCCCTATTTGTTCGAGTCCTCTGTCACCGAATGCCCTGGGTTTGAAGGTCGCCTACACCCTATCCAGTTCATATGTGACCCCCCCCTGGCCCGGGGGGTGTTACAACACAAACTACTGAACGATACAACAATGTCCAAAGTGTGCCACGGTCAGGTACAATTCATGAACAATGATTCACTTGGCAACAGGATTGCTTGAATCGCAAAAACAGTACCGCTTAAACATTGAAAGCGTGACTACAAAAATGTCCTTGAGAAGCAAAATCTTAAAAACTGCCATTAAAACCTAGGGGTGTGTCCACATCAAAACAAAACTTGTCATCTCTATAGAACATTATTTATACATCAAAATGGTGACTAATCTTTCAAGGGACACCCTCCAGGAATTTTGTAAAAAATGGTACAGTTGCGCAAAAATTTCCCCATTTTGCACTTGCGATGATCAACTCGTGAGGGAATTATGGGTATAGTTCCTGGCAGTCGAAATTATCTCAACAACAGCAAGTTTGATTTTTACTCTATAAATTATACAGTGTGAAAAAAATAAAAAACTTAAAAACACACACACACACACTACCCAAAGGCAATGTGCCCTCTTGCAGATAGTTTGAAAAATCATCCGTTAGTCTCACTTGTATATTGTGAATCCGGGTTTACTGATTGTATGATTGATTTTTTGCTCATAACTTATTTTTGTTTTTGGTTGAAACAACCATCAAATGTAATTACACCAGATGGTTAAGTCATGCAGAATGGTTGCAAGAGCTATCAAAACCTTTGTGCATTTCATTTGGTGATTGAAAAGTACCAATTTGGCACAGATGTAGATTTGATTGCTAATAAAATCTGGTCTAGGGGCCCAATTAATTTCCTTCCAAGATTGGGGCCGTTGCATCAAATCCAAAATGGCCGCCACTCTTAAAATGTCATGATTTTACGTGCTTTTCTATGTTTATTATATGATCCAATACCCTGAATTTGATTGCTGTTTCGTGCCATTTTAGTCCACCGAAAACCCGAGTGACACTTCACTGGTAATTCCATTGTTTCATTATGAAAATGATCCAAAAAATGGCCAGAAAAGGGAAAAGAAAGAAAGAAAAGAAAATCCCAAAATGGCGGCCAATTGAAAGGTATCATTTGATCGAGAAAATGAATTTGTGTTTTTTTTTTTTTTTTTTTTTTTTTTAAACTTAAGGAAAAACTTACAAGCCTTAATTTTCTTAAAACCTTAAGAAAATTAAGAATTACAACCAAAGAAGACTTATGAACAAAGTCGAAATGGTCCAACGACGAGTCCGCTCGCTTCACTTTCATAAGTACCGTCGCACAGACAGCGTAACTGCCATGCTCAAGACACTCAACTGGACCACCTTGGAACTACGTAGTCAGCAGTCAAGACTCGCCATTGTTTTACAAGATCCCCCATGACAATGTTGCAATTGATCCCACTCTCTTATTATCATCCAAAAATCACACCCACAAAAGCGCCGCAAAAATTCACTTGCATACCATGTCCTTTGCTCGTGTGATACCACCAATTCAAGTTTCTTCACATACTACCGTCAGTGGAATTATTGCCTGAGAATAGTTCATGCACCCAAAAACACCAGAAGCATAAGAACGAGAAAGCCCTCTTCCAGTTAGATTAAAGTGCCCGCACGCCACAACAATTCGTGCCAGAGTCTTCAAATATGAAGTTGGGATCAGTGCTAGGAAATGCCCGTTTTTATACTATATCAATGATATCGCAGAGAGGCTGTATCTACAACCAGGCCTCTGTCTGCCGATGATACATGATTTACATGGCAGTACGCAACCAAGATGACGCCACCGTACTCCCAGGAGGATTAAAACAAATTGTAAAGGGGAAGAAAGCAAAGGGATGATGAAGTTCCACCCTGAAAGTGTTGAAGTAATCACCATCTCAAGGAAGAATAAACCAGTCTTCTACAATTAATATGCGCTTAACTGAAGAAGAAGAGCAAGCATTACACCCGTGGGAACAAAACTTGCTGTTTTGAGGGTAGACGCAATAATGCATGTTGCAAAGCCCTAGTCAATACGTGCTAATATGATGGTTAAATACTTAAAACGGCATTTTTGGTTTATATTGGGGCAGAAAGGATTTGAGGCGCTAAAAATTTCAGGAACAGAGAGTGAGAAAACTCCGGCCTTTCATCTGATATCATAATCGATACTCCTTCCGGGTAAATCAGGGGGGTCCCAAAGGATGATCGGAACAACGCCACTTAATATAAATTCTGTTTTTCGATGAAACCACTCGATATGTGGTCCAATAAGTATTTTAGAGAGTATATGTTATAATATTATGGTTTGTAAGGTTTCACCTTTAAAGACACATTTTTTGCAAAAATTATGCAAATTTGTCACCAAAAAAAAAACCCACCTATTTTGGGACATTTTGACTGTCTCTCACCCAAATCCCCCGTATTGTTCGAGTCCTCTGGTCACCGAATGCCCCGGTTGGGAAGAGTAGCCTTACACCCATATCCATTCATATGTGACCCCCCCTGGCCCTGGGTATACAACACATACTACTGAACGATACACCATGTCACGTGTGCACGTTCCAGTTACAATCATGTACACAATGATTCAATATTGGGCAACAGGATGCTTGAACGGCAAAAAACAGTACGACTTCAAACATGAAAGCGTGGGACTAAAAGATGTTACGCAAGACCAACAATCTAAATGCATTAAAACCTGGGGGTGTCCACGCAAAACAAAACTGTCATCTCTATAGAACATTATTTCGACATCAAATGGTGACATAAATCTTTCAAGGACACCCGCCAGAATTTTTGTAAAAAATGGTTAAAGTGGCCGCAAATTTCCCATTTTTGAATGCGATGATCAAACTCGTGAGGGATATGGGTAGTCTGGCAAGTCGAAATAAATCAACAACAGCAGTTTGATTAGTTCAGCTGGGGAGGTATGCAGGGTGCGGTTGGTATACAAGACCACACATAACAGATACACACACAACACTACCAAGCAATGTGCCCTATTGCAGATGACACAATCAATCTTAGTCTCACTTTTAATTGTGAACCTTGTTTACTGATGTACTGATTATTTTTTGCTTCACATTAACTTATTTTTGTTTTTGGTTCAACATCCATCACTATGTAATAACACAAGGTGGATAGTCATGCAGAATGGTTCAAGAATATCAAACCTATTGTGCATTTTGGAGTGAAAAAGTGACAAACTTTGCACATATGTAGCTCTTGATATGCCTAAATAAATCTGGTCTAGGGGCCAAATTAATTTCCTTCCAAGATGGCCGTCAAAATCAAATGGCGCCATCTTAAAATGTCATGTTTTCGTGCTTTCTATGTTTATTATATGATCCAATTACGCATTGATTGTTATTTCTTGCCATTTTAGAACAGAACTACCCTGATTGACACTCCCCTGGTAATTCCATTGTTTTACATTAAAGGCAAAATTGATCAAATGGCAAGAAAATCCAAAATGGCGGCCAATTTTGAGCGTATCATTTGATCAAGAAATAATTTTTTCTGATCTTGTTAATGATTCACTAATGTTGTTATCGAAAAATCTTTAAGATTGATTCACATCACCTTAAGAATACAACCAATTAAGACTTGAATCCAAAATGGCGGCAAAAATCCAAACTGGGGGGCTAATTGTCACTTAAATCTTATCCTTTGAGTATCAATATGAAGGTTTTCCTTAATCTTGAGTAAGAACATCTCAAGGAAGGATTTGGAAGGAAATTGCTTCTTTCCATGATAAATGTGGCCAACCTCGAAGTCCAACTACTTTAGAAGTGTCCTTACTGCCTGTATGGATCCTTCCTCCGTGCTACTTTAATAGTTTTTTTTCATCAAATAACATAAAAAAAACCTACCCGATGATTTGGTGAGGGTTTTCTCCTGTGTTATAACACAGCCTTTAAAATGTACATCCAGTGGTGGGAGAAATTCGATTCATTGCTCGCAATCGGTCCAAAAATCACAAGGCCCTGTTACGCAATTAAAAGCATGATTTCCCTTCTCAAGCCTTTTAATTTGTTAAAAACTGATTGAGGGGCAAACAAATCCTATTACGTGGCACTTCTACGGCAAATTCAAATGATGGCCAATGCACCACCCAAAAGATGAGTTGACTCTGCAAAAGTACTTTGGTATCCTTAATGTGTAACAAAGGTCTTACAAACTTTCCCTGAAATTCCTTTCCCATCGGAGACCACATCGCAGTTTGGAAGTGCTCTATGTGTGACAACAGACCACCGTTGTGAAGCAACCTCGTATCTGCTAACAACATCGAAGTCCTCACCATGGAGCCTCGTCTCTGCCCATAGTTATCAGTCTACAACCTCCATCAGTAGATATCAAGCACCCTTAATTCAACTTCGGGAATTCCAGTAATACCTCATTTTCTTAATTGGCGATTTTCCAACAGCCATAGTACCCATTGGGGCTACAAAAGCCATAAAGACGGCCAAGCTGTGGAAGAATGGTTAGACAGTCAACATCTACATTCACCTTCACGCACCCTAAAGCTGCCCCTAGCATTTATAGTCCCCGTTGAAGAGATGTTCATCCTTATTCTATATAGCTTAATGTTGGCAAACATCTCTAACCTGTGTAGCAGTTTGTTCTGATCCTGTTCACTAACTCTAAGTCAATGCTACAGTAAAACCAAGAAAACAAAAGTGCTGTTAAGCGCACTTAAACTACAAAAAAAACAGACTGGCAGGATACACTGATGACCTTGATCAGACGTGAAGAAGGTTGCCCTCCCAAACTCCATGACTATGACAAATTGCCCAACTAGTGAAGAAGACTGCCGCGAGATTCATACACAGAGGCTGGTAGACGGTATACATACCAGGCCTTTCCAAGGAATGTACTAAAGGGTATTCCACCATGTTTTTGAAGCCGATCCTTTCTCATTAAAACACCTGCTAAAGGTGAGGAAGTGCCAGAGGAAAGGGTCAAAACCAGGCACACCTTAATTAATTCCACCGATATGACCCATAACAGCAAAAGCTGTCTATAACCATCCTAAAGCTTCGAGTCGAAGGTATCAAACAAAACATCCCACAGCAGCAAAATGTTACAAACCCCCAACCAATTAAATTTTACTTAATTAGTTCTCCCGGTAGCCAATGATGGATATTTATATCTTTCCTGGAGATAGCCAGCGCACACAAGGTTTGAAAAAAAACCATGTCCGCATGCCTATTCGAACCTGCGACCTCCGTATTACTCTAGCACGCTAGGAAAGCAATGGACACCTTTCGAACCCGCGACATCCTATAGATGATATCTATCGCTCCTCTACCCAACACGTCTTGATAGCTCATTGGTGAGCGTCCGTGTGCACATCCATTCAAGACACCGATATGTACTTTCCATCTCCGCAACCGTGACGCCAAACTTACAGCTTAAATTAACCTGGGCTGGAAGACTCCTAGAGCACTGTGATAATTGTCTACCTAGGAGTTACCTTGACCGCACTCGCTCTTATAAGACCACATCATGAACAGTAGAGTAAAGTATTTTTCCCCATAACATCTTGAAGAAACTCACTGGCACCAGATGGGGTGCTCGTCCACATACGCTAAGATCGGCGGCACTTGTCCCGTACACTTCTGTTGCTCGGAGTATGTTTACCCTGTATGGGAAAGGGCCAACCCATGCCAAGAAGCTTTATCCAGCATTAAAGTGCCTCCTGCCAGCTTATCACAGAATGTCAACGGACCAACTTTGATACATCCTAGGCAGGAATTGCTGCACCAGACATCCGTCGAAGTGGAGCGAGCATGCAAGAGCGTAGCTACCAATATCTAATGTGAAGCAACTATGTCCGGACAGAGACCCGCTGCTAACCGCCTTAATCCAGAGAGAGATTTCTCAAGCAACATCAAAGTTCTATACCCTCGTTGAACATTTTCAAAGGAGTTTAAGAGAGTCGTCTTGTGGAAAGAAAGACTGCTATAAACCAAGAACCTCTATTGGTTTAAACCCGGATAGCATCACCTCACCCACCTGGCGCTGAACGACTCATGGGCTGAATGGCGATTTCTCAACAATTCAGAACCAGAATCGGATAATTCCAAGGTTTCCTTGCAGAATTGGGCTACCTGGAAGCAGATCCGGACACGACGTATTGTAGACAGCGCCACAAACAATGGAACACTATTTGTTCTGCCCAATGTCACTCAAGAATGGCACATACAAAGACTCAGAATTCATGTCTGCCCAATGTTGGAGCAACAGGCACAGACAGGACCTTGGCAGATTTCAGTGAAGCAAACCAGACATTGTACCCACAAAACATCTTCTAGTTACATTACAGCCACACTTCAGCAGTTTTTGACATGCTTTGATGCCCCTGGCAAGGTTGTCCATACAGGATTGTGAAGCTGCAATTTTCCGACCCCAGTCAGCTGCATCTGGTAGCTCTGGAGTTCCCAGCAATGCTTGTCCCAGCATGTCCTTCCTGATATGCTGCTCGGTTTGAGTGTTGATCTGAGGTAGGTGGAATAACTCAATGAATATGGTTCTGTTGTACATGATGAACAACAACTCTTTCATTGTTGGCATTAATTCTTTCAAGGTAGCTTCGTAAGAGGAGTTTCTTCCAAGAGTTGGCAAAAGTTTTTTACAACATCAGGGAAGATTTGGCTTGCTTCCCTGCGTGTTCTTCTTTCCTTTGTGCAACTGGTGAAGGTTTGAAACATCAGCAGAGACAAAGAGGTTTTCTCATGGTCTAGGGGCTGGGAATAGTATGTGCTGGTGTTAAACTGCGATTCCTTCCGGTCCCAAAGCTAGCCAGAGTTCATTGAGTTGTGGGACTGGCTGGACAAGGCTACAGAAAAAAATCACAACGTCGTGTCCACAGTACTCAGCATGACCCTTTGGTATCCTTGAGCAGCTGCAATCGGCTGCATGAAGTAGAAGCCTGCTTCTTCTGGTGCCTGGAGATTAGATAGTTAGATTGTTAGTATCTATTTACACCATCATCCACGAACAGAACAACTACCACTACAGAGTCCTTAACCTGAAGTGATGCATGCATACAATGTAGAAAGGAGGTTCTACAAGTTATCATAAAAAACAAATGAAGAATGAATACACGTAATGACTGAACCAATACAAAATACTTGTAATTTTACACAGTAATGCCTCACATGGCCACATCCATTTTCTGGTATTTGGTCCATGAAACATGATTAATAACTCCGTATTAAATACTACCAAGGTGACAGTAGCACTAGCTATTTTGGAATATGAATAACATTCCAATAACTTAACTAATTGGCAGCACCAGGCAGCAATAAGTATTACCTGGTAGAATGGCAATAGACCGTGTGAGGTAGCCACTTGACAAGAAAATCAGCAGTACATATAGGCATGTTATTAAATTTTATGTGGCAAGCCATTTGAACATGGCAGCCATATTGTTTGACGTGATACACACAAATATGTAAATGTTTAACCATACCAAGACACCAATTATGTTTTAGAATGTGTATTAAATCTTATCATTTACCATACACATATAAAATACTAAAATACTCTACCTTTAACATATCACAAATTTACATACTAGCCATTTTTAATTTGTTCCGCCATTTTGACTATGGCACCATTTTGATATTGTACATTGGCATTTTACAACAATAAATTTTAATTTTTGAGTTTTTTTACATTTATAAATTTCTTGCTAAAAAATGAACAAAACCCGTGTTTTGCACTGTAAACTACAAAATAAAGCAGCCTTTTTTCCTGTGAACGCAGCCATCTTGAATGTAGACCCCAATGTGTGACCGCCACTTTGAATTAAACTAGCGATTTTTGTGAATAACAGCAATATTGATTTTAAAAACATTAAACAAGTCTTATCTGACCTATATCATAAACGTTTACAAACCACAATATTGCAATAAAAATGCAATTTTTAATAGGGTGGGCGGCCGATTTTGCAGAAAATGGCGGCCATATTGGACGGAAATTATTTGGCCCCTAGACCAGAATTGTTTAGCATATCAATAGCGACCCGTCTGTTCCAAATTTTGTACTTTTCACCCAAAATACACAATACTTTCACCATTCTGCATGACTCTATAGATAAAATGGTTTTGTATTATTGCAACTACTGTAAAATGCATTAATGTCTCTGACTGTTGAAAGCATAGAACTACATTCATCATTTATAGCCGCTGCAACTGAAATTCCATTCACAACCCCATGTCAGGAGGCTTTATCCCTCAGTAGGCTAGAAGTCATCAGTTACGTATGAGTGTGCCCTACTGATTATATTTTTGAGGTCTGCAACTGCTATTAAGGGGCACAGAAGTCTCCAACATAACCACAAACGCAAAAGGTCTTCAGCGATCAGCATGGCCACGAAGCGGACTCTTGTTAAACACCGTTAGCGGGGAGGAAGGTCTGCAAAATCTCGTGTTTGGTTCTAATGATCACATGCCCATTAGAAGTTCTGTTCTCTCATGTAAGACTGATGTTATGTCTTAAGGTGAACTGGGAAGCTCTTAGAAGTAGTGCAGTCTTGTAACACTGTTTTCTTATAACAACAATGCATTCCATATGGTTCATGGAGCATGATTTGTAATCTCAAAAATGTACAAATACTGTCACTAACTTTTTGACACTTAACTGTAGGACAATGCTCTTATTAAGCATAACAAGCAGTACATAAATTGAACTTTGATGTAAAAATAATCTATTCTTGATATTGTTGGCCATTTATTACTTTCATTGTCATGTCATCTTAATTCCGCCAAGAGTATTGAACGTTGAGCTAAGAGATCGTAGACTGCCAACACTTTTGCGTGGATATGGCGAAACTATAATGAGTTATTTTTAAAAAGCAGCAACATGAAGAGAGCAAATTTAAGAATAGTACTAAGTAGCCAAATGAAACACCAATACGTGTTCCTGAAAATAAAAGAAATGTCCTCAGTAACACATTTCATTGCCTGCAGCACAGATTTGTCCACATTGCTTTCTTTTTTCACCATTTTTAACTATATTTGTGAATTCTTAAGGGGCAACCGTAACAAAATGGTGTGCCTATTGAAAGCGGCTTTGGTGGGATCTCGTGTGGTATCGGTTTACTTTGGCCTACCTTTTCTAGAGCCACTGAAATTTACAATTAGAGAAATTCATGATCTTAACAATAGCTTTTTTTGAAACCTATACTGACCATGTCAGTAGTTTGGCAATAAAAATTTTGACCCAATTAAAACCCTGTTGTGTTTCTATGCCTGAAACCCCATTAGAAGGGATTTCACGGTGGTTCACATATGCCGCCGTATCATACTATACTGCCAAAACAGTTTTTCTCATGCATTTTTTTTAAATAAAATATGAAGAGGATAAACACTTGAATTATATCATAATATACTCTACAACAATTATCCACACGCACTACACAAAAGTCTCGGTTTTTATGAACTATAGTCAGGGGTTCACTTTTTTCTTGCAGAAGGATTTTGTACCGTCTATTTGGCACTATTTTAACTATATTTGTGAATTCTTAAGGGGCACAGTACAAAATGGTGTGCCTATTGAAGCGTGCGTGTGGATCTGTTTTATCGGTTATCTCTTTGGCCTAACCCCCTTTCCCCCTCTTTCTAGAGCACTGAAATTTACAATTAGAGAACTTCATGATCTTAAACAATAGCTTTTGAAACCCTTAGACTGACAAGTCAGATTTTGGGCAAAATAAAATTTGAAAATTACACCCGGTTTTTTTTCTATGCCCCTGAACGCTCATAATAACGGGATTTCACACGCGGTTCCATATGTTTGCCGTCTCATACTGCCAAACAATTGCCTCATCCATATGAAAGGATACACACTTGAATGATCATCATAATATATCTCTACAACCAAATTCCAACACAAACTAACAAAATTCTACTACGTTTATAGGAACTATACAGTGTGTGTACTTTTTCTTGCAGAAGGATTGTTGGGGGGTTTAACCCTTTGCTCCTTAAAGATACCCTCCAGTGAGTATCCCAAATAGTCAAAATTTGAAAAATGAAGGATAGCTTAAAAGTGAAGGATAATCTGCAGAATGTCTCAGTAAGTTATTTTTGTTTATATTGAAATTTGTCGAAAGAGAAAACATCATTGTGGGAAGATGTGAATTGCCATTTAGTAACGTGTTGCATAAGTGTCCGTACGGACAGTAAGGACTAAAATACAGATTTTCTGTCCTTGATTAGGTTGCTTTTTGGTCTTATCACTTGCAGGTGTTGTTAGGATACCTATACTTATTACAACAACCATCTTATTTTTGGATTTTTTTTAGTGTTCTTGATTGTAGCAAATCAAGAATAGTGCCTTTAAAGGCCATCGTGAGATGTGAAAAGTCATTTTTTTGTTTAATTGATTAGATCAAGTTTTGTTTAATTGGATTTGTGTGCATTTGGCTGCCTACATACATGTATCTCGCCAAATAGATGATATGACATGTGACGTCACTTTGGGCATACATCAATACAACAACTAGGACGGGCTTTTCAGACTAATGGCAAATGAGGGCTGCAACAATTTCAAAATAATGTGTCAGTTGCTTTTTAAGGTCCAATTTTGAAGACACCAGTCCACTAATGTGGCTGAGAATAAATCTTGCAAACAGACGTCATACTTTGTAAGCTAAACAGGAAGTAGTGTGATATTCACCAAGATGTTTTTCATCAATTTCTTTCAAATGAGGAATTTACCAAAATAAATATTTACGTTGAACAATGAAGGATAGAGGGATAAGAGGCAATAAGTAGTGATCAGGAAGCGGAAAAAAATGAACATTTACATGAGCTATAAATCCGGGACAAGTGGCACAATTCTATTAACTAATTCAATGTATGACAACAATCACCTGAAATCGTTTTAAAAATTTAGAAAATTTTTATACTGTCTCCTGCAAATTGATATGCAGTAATGACCACTCAGTGCTGACTAAACAAAGATCAAACATGAGGTTTTGGTACAACAATGTATTAAGGTCACCTGTGTCAAGATTATTCTTAAATTTGGGATAATGCTCAAAGGTTTTTTTTTTGTCATCTCTAATCAGGCTTTTTATATGCATCCATAGAAAGTCCAGTATCGGATAATAACGGTTTGTCATTAAAGGGATAGCAGCGATAATGCGGGAGAATCGAAAAAAGTTTTTGTGGAAATAATTTTTTAACTCATAAATCGGGGAAAGTGTGTACATTTCCCATATAAATGCTGAAAGGTAGAACCAAACCACCATTATGAAAAAATGAAGAAATTGTCATACCTCTCCGCAATCGACATGTCAACGAAAGCGTCTCAAAATCTACCGAAACAGCTGATTGGGGTTACCCCAGTACAAGAATAAACAAAGATCAATGAATGTTTGGTTGCAGTCAAACGGTATTGATAATGGTGCACATATCAATGAAAATCTGTGAGATCACGGGAAAGGCTTTTTTGATTCTCATGTCTGATTTTGATACGCAAATATAGAAATTACAGAAGCAAACAAAGGTACTGCCTGTCTTTAATATATGGATTTCACGCCATTAATTGCAGGTTTATGCTCGTATATCCATGCCAGTAGCAAAACGTATAAAAATGAATTTTGATTATTTTTCGACGCAAAGTTCACTGTAATCCTTTAATAAATGAATTCAGACAACCAGTGCAGTTATGTTAGCACATCCATGCTGGCAACAGTGATACAGTACATGTTTTTTTTCAATGTTGGATTAACAAATCGCTGCTCACCCCTTTAATTTTGAGGGGTGAGCCATGGAGGCAAGGTTGAGAATGAGAATTTCACTGTGACACTTTAACACTCTACAAAAGAAGTAATAACAATTACAATTTAAGCCACTTCTTTGTTAAGCCATTTAAAGTGTTGTCCTCACAAGTAAATTGCCACACAAACAGATTATACTCCATTTGCCTCCCAGTGCCAGTGACGTCAGCATGAGGATTTGATGGTGCACCATAAAACGCACAAGCTGGCTTAAAACGAAGGTGTTTGTACCTGGCCACAAAGACGGCCTATCGTGACAAGTCGTAGCTGTGTCAAGGTTGTTGGGACATCACTGCACGGAGGTAGAGAAAATGACTATTAAACATGCCAAAGTGTAACCCAACATAAAAAATATGCCATAAATGCAAATCATATTTGCAAAGTAATGCGAAGTGGATTGAGCTTGAAAACAGTCGGTGATTGCTTAAAACGCATTTGACTTAATTTCAGATCCACGATCTTTTTCAAATGACTGAATTCCTTAAACTTTATACACCATTACATAAGGACAATTTAAATTATCATTTGCCACTCACCCGATTTCGTGAAAATACTTGTGCACTTCATTTTTTTCCAACGAATGATACTATCAAAAAGGGTTTCATAAAGAGGCATCACCTCTTTCAAGGCAACCTGTAATACATAAGAAGATTTGCAGAAAACTTGTAGATCCTGTGTCATCTGTTTCTTGCAAAGTTGTTGGAAGTGGTAGAGAGGTCAGCCGTCTTTAAAACTACTTGTAGAGGACATTGGTTACACCAGTTTCATGCAAGAATTTTGTAAATACCATAGTAAAACATATCCAATAGGAAAATCTAATCAATTCAAATTAAATTGCCCTAAACTTTTAGAATAAATATTGTTAGACTGAGGAAAATCGAAACTATGATTCACCAAATTGCACTTTTATGTTTACAAAATAATCTGTTGACTTTATTTACTTTTTAATACTTGACCGAATTGAAGCAATAATTCCAAATAGTATTGAATGGAAACAATCATTAAAGGAGAACGTACAAGAATAATATTAAACAATATACACTATAAATAATATAACCACACTACGAGTGGTTCATAGAAATAATGAAAATTAATAACCCTAACAATGAATTAAAACCATCTTCTGACATGGCTATAAAATCGCGTAGTGCTATAAGTGTTATGCGATAGACGGCACGTTGCGTCTAATGCCATAGGAATAACACATATGAAAGATTCATGTGTGAGGTGTATGAACGCTACTGTGCCGTCCGTTTCGCATAACACAAATACATATCCCATATCCACTAGCTGCGAATTTCAAATAGCGCAGGGTCAGACAAAATGTTGTAAATCATGTATGGTTAGTAATTCAGTTTTCCCGTGAAACCACTCCATGATGGTGTTCAATAATTGTTTTATGCGTATTATTGTGTAAGTTATTCTGATACAGGTTCTTTCTGTCTATCAAGCGCCTTTTTAGTGTATTTTTACATATAAAAATAGTAAAAGAACAATTACCAAAATAAACAAGGGGGAAAGTTATTAATGCATAAAAAGGAGACAAATTTGCTACAAAATATGAGCTTAATTAAATTGAGTTTTCTTGAACCGTTGAAGAATTGGATAAAACAATCTGTACTCTATAACTTAAAATTATGCATAAATAATTTATACCATTATTCTCTAACTTTGTTTAATGTTGTATGTTTACCCGAGATAAGTAGCCCTAAGAGATTTGAAACAAAGCTGCAAGAACTGTTAACTGTTTGAACAAACCAGGTCTACTTTGCTGTGTGTGCTTTAAAGCATGGGAGCTAGCACTCATTTGGAAAAATCTCAAATACAAAAGGTTGAGTGATACAATTGTACACAGCCTGGGAGAGGCTCTTGAACATGAATCTTTAGTGCTACCAGAGAAGATGAGAAAGAGAGGTTCAATCTACTTCAAAGATAAACTGTTCAACAGCCTATTCATCTTAATTGCCTTAAGGTAGAAGCGGAGGATGACATTTTTTCTTAGAAACATGATAGAAAATTAAGTCTTTGGGAAAATACTAGATATCACACAATACTCAAAAAATCTGCAATTTCAAATTTCTTGCTGATAAGTAACAATTGCATATTTAATTAGCCGCAAATACACAGTTTTGAAAAAAGTAGCTCGCAATAAAATGCCACAGAAAGTTGATTGAGGTGTCAAATTTAAAGCTTTTGAAAAAGATTATGCATGGCTATACTTGCAGAACATCCACAAAATAGAGGGGGTAGGGATACCAAAAGGTGATTTGACACAGGGGGGGGCCGGCCAAATAGCGTCGCTTGGTCGTTCCCAAGGTGTAGCACGTATCCTGAAAACTGCAAGGCTAAAGTCGAAAAATAGTTTCACTATCAATATTTTCCACTCAAAAATCGTTGAGTTGAAGAATCAACTCCAGTGTGTGTAAGTATTATTTTTTTTTGGTAGGAAATAACGGTACAACGGGATCCATTTGAACAGGCTGGTTTGACCTCATGTTCAATCGCTGCGGACCATGTACCAAGCCCGGTACCAGGTAGCCTTAGCACCACGGGAATGATTCGTGACCTGCATGTAGCAATCCTCCTCATGTCCGGCTTTAAAAATGATCTATAGTTTGCAGCACAATTATGCACACCGACTAAAGCAAGCAATTTAGATCGGTCGCGGTTCAGTACGGGAATTTCCACTCGCCACTCACTGATCTTATTTATAAACGCGCGCACGTGACTTCAAATTCCGGTCCACTGTTCAGGCTCGTCATGACTCGTTCGGGCAATAAGTCGGGGTGACAGGAGGGAGAAACGCATCGGAGGGAGTGGAGGAGGGAAAACAGTAGGAGGGGGAGGAGGGGGGAATGGAGGCGGGGTCTTTAATAGGTAGGTAACAAAGAATGAGGAGGGCTAATGGGGAAGGGTAGTTGTGCGAGGGGGAGAGGGGAGAAGGGTCAAAAGATTGCGGAGATTGTAGGAAAAGGGGTGGGTCGGGGGGTTAAGGGAGAAAGAGGGGGGAAGGAAGATTGGGAAAGTGGGGGGGGACCTATGGTTATTTTTCTCTAAGAACTGTAATCTGTCTCCCCCCCGTAAAAGGCCTGATTTGACACACATGAATTTTGGAACATTGAACCAAACCTGAAAAACTCAACTCTAGTGTATTGAAGTTAGACCAAATCACAGCTCTTGGATCTACAAGATCATTGTACAAAGTTTCAGCTCTATAGGGGGTGTATAGTTTTGCCTGCACATTTTTCAAAGATCGAAACTTGCGGGAAATGACTTAGGCGAAAATTTTGTTTAAAGTTTTTTGTAAACAAAGCAATTATTGTAACTCTTTGATATTTTTGACACGTTTTTCACATGTACTGCAAGTTTTTGGATTTTTTCTTTTTTGGTTTATCAAAGTCCATACTTCACAACAGCAACCTGTATAATATGTAAAAACCTTTTTTGGAAAAAAGGATTTGGGTGGTCCTATCGCCCTCTTCTTTCACCTTAAACATCTCATTATTGGATCAAGACCTGCGCTACTTGCTGGAGAACTTACATACACCTGTCATTATATCCCAGAAAAATTGCAATTTCCGCAGTTGTCACTGGTATTTTGCACAGTCTATAAACTATGGTTGTGACCAGTAACAGCAAAACATACTCTCCTGCATCACTTAGACAACTTTGACACCCCAAATTTTCCAAAGCATTTTTGTCAGCGTTGGATACTTTTCCGACACAAACAGGACTGGTATGGCTGAGGTGGTATAAAATGCATTTATGTAATCATTCATCATTAATATTTCACAGGACTACAGGATAGTTTAATTAGGCGAAAATAACAACAATCCTTTAATTGACCTCACCAACCTTAAATCAAGGTTAGTTTTACTGACAAAGGTTTGATTTTCGGTTTTTCTTCTTTTTCTCCTTCGTTAAAAATCAACTCTGTTTTCACTCATTATTTCACAACGATTAATTAAATAATTATCGGTCAACAAGATGTGGAGTTCTTACAGCAGAGAACTTTAGCTGGAAAATTAATAAACTGTTTTAGAGCAGTGTGGTCAATTACTTCCTTTGTGAAACTTTCCCGCCGACCAAGCTTGAGTTTTAGTTGAACAATTTCTTTCTCAAAAGTCCAAACGAGCGGCCCTTGAAGTTTCCCACAATTGAGCTTGTTTGAATGAGATTAACCTAGGTAATTGGATTCAAATCAGGCCATCTCCTTCTTTTCTCATCTTCTTCTGGTGCTACAATGTCCCTTAAGTGAAGAGGCTCTTCTAGAAAAAGATGTGCAAGTTCCCAATTTTGAAATGATTCAACCATGTTGAAAAGCTGTTTGCGTAACAGGCGGGGGTGGCAGGCTTGGCCCCCTGACGACTTTGGCCGGGAAAAATTTTGGCAAAATCATGCTAAATCTCCGTTTTTAGCCTCTGACCGAAAAAAGGGCCTTTTGACCCCCCTAGAGGGACAATTTCCCAAGACTGGAAAATTTGCCCCCTCAGAACGGGCAGGCCCGTTACGCCACTGTTGAAAAGTATACCAGTTAATTGTCTAACCATAAGGTTTCTAAATAGGTATAGTTTGTACTATCTACAGCTTAAAAAGTTGGGAGTTTACAGGGCTAAAAAAACAGCAAAAATCAATTAAATGGTTCAATTTCAGGTTGTACAGGGTCAATTTTTACAAGGTTGCGCCAATTTGGATAAAAAATTGTGCAAATTATTTGTGGAGCTCAAATGATTAAATAAGGAATAGCTTTGACTGTCTCAAATGCTAAATTACCAATGTAGGGGAACAAAAAGGTCTATGTCCATTGCATTCAACAGGGCTTGACCTTATTGCCCCTACTTTGGTATAAGCAATTGAAATTTAAGACAGATATGTGCAGTGAAGTTTGTTATTTATTAAAACCAAGTTTTAAATTAATTGGTTGAATAATCTGATTTTATAGTGACTTCTGGGAAGCATAACCCTAATGCCACCAAACACCTAAAAACCCCATTGCACTGAGTGAGAAAAATGCACTAAATCCCAGATGCAGCAATGACGTCATCAAACGAAGACACATGGGCACGAAATCGCTGGCTGGGCCAGCGACACCGCCGTAGTGTGATATCAGCGGTCATGGGAGTGGGCCCCTGGTTCGAGACCAACCAAAGTTTCCGACTTTTCTCTTTCCCCTCTTCCCTTATTCCTTCACTCCCTCCTGGGAAATAGGCTAGAAACACATGGGGCATAAGGGTTAATAATCCTAATTGGGAATGTTGCATCATATCTATAAATATTGCCCAAGTGACATTTTGATGCGAGTATTTTAAAAAGTGTAAATGGGGCATGACTATGCACAGGTTGATACTCTCCTACATCCCAGCTGACACCAAAATCCTAACCACAATCTTTCTCTGTAACCCATCTATAATCATAAACCCTGAAACACCAACTAATTAATCCTGAAAGGGGCCTTCAAATTAAATGGTTTTGGGGGCCTTAGGTCTAATGGTGTACTTATACATTAACTCAGGGGTTCTCAATTATATTAGCTGAAGGGCCAGGCCAAAGAATGCCAAACATATTTGAAAGTTCCCTACTTGGGGGCCAAATACACTGCCTATTGAGAACCCCTGCATTAACTGTATCTTACATGTAACTGTTCATTTGGAGGGTTGAAAAGGTCAAAGCATTTAGCACTATCTTCATTTCCTTCACCCCACATCTCAATGGCTAGACAATAAGGAATCTGCAAGAAAGAGAGGAAAGGGTCTGTTAACAAATTTGGAATGTGAATAAAAGTGGTTAAGTGTGCATTAAGTCACGACAGTGCACAGTGGGCCAGGGGGTGTCAATAATTCAAAAATCGACCCCCTTCAAAATGTCAATTTTATGTTTCCAATACCCAGTAAACATCCAGACATGAGTAAACCTGAAATTGTTTGACTCTATGGAATCCCGGGGTACCCCAAACACATAACTGAAGTCACAGAAACACAAAGTAAATTTTCAGGTAGTATTTTCACAAAAATGCGTAAAAATTTGGCAGATTTCAAGTTGTTGTTATCAATCACAGCCTTAATAGATGACTCTGGAAACTCTCTAGTCTTTTTATATATTTATAATTGTCCTTTTTATCCATACAACATGTCTCTGAAACTATTTTCAGTATCTTTTTCTTAGAATTGGAAGTGCATATATAGTCAAGAGACGAGTACTAGTACTTTTTTTGCCTATAATTGCCCACCTTCTAACCACCACTAAAGTTCAGCCCTATATGTAAGGTGAATGATACAACAAAACTTGGCTGCCACCAGCCGCCTCCCAGGGATCTAGAGGGTCGTTTCTAACGCCCCTCATGAAGAAAAATCTGCTCGTGGCACGCGGTAGCCACATATAGGGCCTATGCAGTGCTGCCCATAAGGCTTATTCTAATTATCGCGATAGCATTTGCCAATCCGGAAATATGCACCATTTTCTGCAAGATAGGAAAATCCAGTTTGTGTCACTTTTTGTACATGTATTCAATTGGAGGTGGTAATGTAGGAGGATGAGAATTGTAAACAGTTGAACAGAACTTCAGTCTCTCATTCATTCTGAAACTATATGTACTTCATTTTTCAAGAGCAGCAAGAAAGACTTTTTAAATCTTCCTTCCAGTATCATTTCGATTGGTTAAAATTACCGGATTTTACAGATGTTTACACATAATATTAATTTTGTTGCAATTGCATTCTGTTTAGGTGCAAGTGATGCTGCACAGACATGTTCAATTTATATCAAATCCAAACTATGGAAAGAGTGTACTATTATTATTTATGACTTAGATAGCATTATCTACAGATATTTTGATATTTGATATTAAAGTATCAAATATTTTATCAAGTAAAATTTTGTTTATAAATTGTTAATGATTTTGTTTGTGAGTCTATGGTCCTTTACCATCTGCAAGTATTGCCCGATAGAATATAATTTCGGTTATTGTCTTTAAACGACTTCAGTTCAACCATTTTACACCCGATCTGAAAGCTGTTTTCGGTTTTTAAAAGCTAATGAACTGCAGTTTATGTTTTTAAAATAATTTTACATATATGTCATTAAGGTATCCAAAATGAGGGCGCTTTGGTGGTTGTTTTATTTTTATTAAAAATCAACTTTTGTCAAAATATAAATTTACGCCACTGTACCCAAAAGATTATGATTCAGCATCACAAAAACCCTAGTAACCCATTTTTATTACCAAATCTTCAACGGTAATAAGATGTATATTAATATCGAGAGGTTTTTTTTTTTGGTTGGGGACAACCTGTATGGATAAACGGTTACCGACAGCATATTAACAGTCAGATTCGGATTCAGCATCAAAAAAAAACCCCATAGTACCAAAGTGTAAGTAGGCCAACTCTCAACGTTAGCGTGTTATTAATTATTGACCGAATTCGAGAAATCTGGCCCACTGTGATTTGGTTTTGTTGTGGAGGTTCTCATCCAGGGTTATAATTTTCAGCTGAACTCGCATTCTAATCCATTTTCATCAGTGTAAGTTACAGCAATTAAAACTTTTCAGGGGAATTTTACAACAATAATACAATCATGCATGGCCATTATCTTCCAAAATCAAATATCAATCAACCAATCAATTCTGATGATTTGACAAAGTTGACTTTCATGTTTAATACTTCATAAAAAGTTGCACTTTAGTGATTGGTGTGCACTTTATCATAACCATCAATAGATTCCCCCTCAGTGTCATTGGCTAAGTCGTCGAATTTACTGCGCGAATATTCTGTATCATCATACCCGTGAGTAGTAGGGGAACCCCCCTACTACCATGTAATTCATTCCCCAGGTCCTCCCCTGGGTCGGTCCAGGGGTAGGGGAAAAAGGTCAAGGAAAAAGGTCATATTGCACATACCTGTCACATTTGGATATATTTATCATTTATCTGTTGAGTTCCGTAAGGGTTATGATGGTGTAACTTGGTTGAAAGAAGGCGGGTTGACGAATTCTTGACCTGATTAGATTTGTGGGCGTAAATGTTACTTAAGTATCTAATTTTGCATAATTAGAAAATTTTTCCCCGCAAGGCTTGTAACAAGTTATCTGGAGTTCTGTAAGGTTTATAATGATGTACCTTGGTGGAATGACGCTGGTTGAAGAGTTTTCTCGACTTGATCAGATTTCCTTCACTGCATGAAAGCCTATCATGGTACGCAGCTTCTTTTCCATTTGCACTGTGTAATTTATTGCAGCTCAGTATGCAAATGAGCTATTAAATATGCATAATTGCTGTACCCCTGAACAAACGGTATATCATATTCCAAAATTTCTTTGCTATGTGAAAAGACCACTCTGCCACACTTTTTGTGTGAATCGTAATTTGGTCAAAGTTCCTGTGGGCCAATTAAATGGGCATTTAATTAATATGCACAATTGCTGTATCGCTGAAACGTACATTGGATATGCAAGGGGGAAAGTTGGTGTTTTTGTTGGGTCGGGTCCGGGGTGGGGTGGGTATCGGGCCCGGTCGGGGTGGGGTGTCGGGTCGGGGTGGGGTGCTCAGTGAAGGGGGAAGTGGAGAATGGAGTGTCTCGAGGGGGGGTGTCCTGGGGGTCTTGGGGAGGGGGGGGTGGGGTGTCTCCTGAATAGAGACGTCTGACAGGGCGAATGGTGATTTCCAACCAGGAGGACCGGAAAGGGAAAAAACCACTGAAACAGCTAAACAGAGAGGTCTGAAGATGAAAAACGTCAAGAGAACCCTATCTGGCACGAAGAACGACAACAGGTCAAACGAAGAACAGACCTGGCCACTTATCGAGAAACCATGGAAGCTATGGAACCAGACGGAACCACTTCACCCAGAAGCTTGTTGTCCGAAAACGAACTAATGCCAACCTATGAGAGCGAAAAATCAACTAGAATCTGTGAGAACCAGGAGAGACCGCTGCGGTCCCGCCAGTTTTTGAGGTCTGCCCCCACTAAGTCAGCCACCGGGAGGAGCTGCAAGCAAGCAGAACTCACAAACACGGTGAATTTGAAGAGATCGAACAGGCCGGCAACAAGTTCTGAAAGGACCGATAACTGTGGAACAGACCCGCGAGGAGCTCAGTGAAGACACGGTTCCCCAATAGCGGGATAAAGATCCAGGGCCTCAAGTTCAAAGAATACTAGCCCAACTAAGTGGGAACAACCAGGACTTCCCCACTCAGGCTAGTAGCCCTAGACCGACCGTCATGGTAGCACGCACCTCCCCCAAAGGTGAAAGCCTGCAGGTAACTCTGACCCATAGATGTAGCAGAGTCCCGGCACAGCGAAGGGCTTCGAAGGTGAACCAACAGAGGAAACCCTAAGACTTCCAGCCGAAGGGTCCATATCTTAAGAGCCAGGCACTGGCTAACCACCCAGGAGGGCTGGCCACCAGAGGCAGAGCCTAAGAGGCGGAAGTACCAACGTGGTGCTCTGACAATAAAACTCTACAAATCCCAAAGAGAAGGGGTAAAAAGGCATCCCCTGGTAGGAGCCAGGAACCCCGATGTAGCGGACGAAGTCTGGATTACAGGCTGGGAAGCCAAAACCCGCAGGCTTGGCTAAACAAGGCTAAGCTCCCGTAGGAGCACAACCGTACCACAACCTAGTGTCCCCTAGAGGGGAGAAGTTAAGGCCGGGCAGCAGAACAGAGCAACCCGGACCGAGAACCAGGCTGGCAAAGGTGAGCTCCCAAAGGATTCACCTAACCGACAGAGGCTCGAGGTCAAAAGTCCTAGGGAGCGGCTAGGCCAAACGGCAAGGCTCAGTAAGCACAACTCATAGACGAGACGGGTCAAACTAGGCCCCGAGGGAGGCACAAGCTAAGGCAGCCGAAGACAGAGTAGCATCCCTGAAAAAGTGAACAGAAGCCTAGGCTAGACAAGATGCCTAGGCCAAGGCCCGAGGTAAGTAGACTCCGAAGGTCCAAAAAGACCTCTCAATGCAGAGACCGAGGGGTATATCGCGGTGACAACCACCCCCCCCCGCCAGGGAGGTGAAGGGGGTAACATCGACAACCTGAAAAATACGAGCTAGACAGCAAGCCAGAGTCGAACTAAAGCCCTAGACCAGCAGAGCAACCGCAAGCGGAAGCACTGATGGACATCCCCTAGCATATGCCCTAGCATAAGCAAAGGGAAGAGCTACAGGTCACACCACAGAGGACAAAGGACAGGCCACACCGCAGGCGAGTCCAGAGACAGGTCATGACAGACCCCGCATGAGAAGAACAGCACCAAGTCAAGGCCACTCATGGGATTCACCAAGGAGAGAAAGCCCAAGAGACAACACCCAACAAGGAATCGGAACATCAGATACCTACGGGCAGGTATCGACTACTGAAGCTAACAGCACAGATGGCTGAGAAAATAAGCAAAGAGAAGGGGACGCCGGTTAAGTGGCCATCCCCAGCCTTAACCGCAGGTACACAGACCAGCCAAAGAGGAGATGGGAAACATCAATCAAGAAACTATGCTAAACCTGACCCAACTCCCAGGGGAAGGCTGAGGGCAAGAGCCCCAGAAGCGTAGGTATGGTACCATGCTATACCGCAGAGACCCTAACTATCCCACACAGTGGGGAGAAATGTAGAGCTGCAGAGCAGAGAACCCGCCAACGTATGTCACCTCCTTTGGCTCCAGAGCATATGCAGGCCGAGACAGCCTCAGAAGGTTTCCCCAGTGCTCAGAACTCTGAAGCGGAGTCTCCCTCATCCCCACTAGCATCCGAAATGTCAGACGCCTGGGGAGAAGAGAGCCCGAAGGCAGCACAGCTGTAAGGAGAAATGAGTGGAAGGGAGGAAGGAGGGGATACCTGGGCAGCACTTACAACCCCTGTGGAAGGGACGGAGCCATGCGGCATAGGCAGGGAGCCTTACGGCGGTACGGTAGTATTTTCCCACAGTGTAGTCTGGTCACAGACTGCGAAAGGTATTATCTAACTGGATACTACGTGATAGATAACAAAGTGATCAGTCGTCATAGAGCAATGTGTGTAAATGGAAAAAATCTCAAATATCTACGGAACACAAAGGGTCTATGGATGTTTTTGCATCAGAGGGTCGTTACTATGTTTTGTGTGAATATTGGTTTGTAATGGCTCTGAACTATAAACCTAGCGAGGAAAAATTGAACGTTTTTGATGGGTACTTCGGAGGACTGTTTGAGAAACTTTAAGCTTTCATCATAGAAGCTTGACTTCAACTAAAAAACTAAAATGGAAGACATGTAGGCAGTCACTGCTTACTGGTGGCTCTGAAAGAGCCGTTTACTGAAGACTGCCCCTGTCAACAGAGAACAAAAGACCTTGTCTATCAGCTAAAATAGAGTTAGGTTAACTCTGAAACGAATCATTCATGAAGACTGTGCCATGCAACAGAGAATAAGCGTTAATTGGTTATCTGCTAAAAGGCTCTAAAAGTGCTAGCGTGGATGGTTCATGTTGCGATCGCTAATAAGAGCTTGTTCCCAGGGGACCCCAAATTTACAGGGAAGTGTCAATGTTGGTAGCTGAAGAAAACTCCTATTTTCATTATCATGATGAAAGTTTATTGCTGAAGGATATTTGGCTCGAATGTTATGAGTGAACATTTGCACCATTTTGGTCGACCAATATTAATTTTACAGAGTACTCTATGGGGATTACAAAATCAAGTTTTAGCTCTCACTTCAAAACGGGTTAAAATATCATCGGCATGAAACTTTACAGATGGGATTTTGGGGTGAAAGCCCATTAACAAGATAAAAAATAGATTTAAATCGGGTCATCCCCCTTTAATAACATAATAGGATTCACACCAGTAAATAACTTGAGAAACAGAGGTAAGCCCAGCCCCCACTGCAAATGATGGTGTTTTTTGTGCACTGGTTTCTAAGTGTACCCTTAAAATTGAGAGAAATGGTGAAATCTGGGTTGAAAATCATGGTTGCTATCAATATCAAGTATAAAATCTGTAGGAATATCAAAAAATGGTTAGGCTGCCTCTTGCCTCTGAAGGTCATTAATCATGCAGATTCGCATCCAATGACCATTCACAAAGTTGAATGTGTGTCAGAGTATTTCACACTACAATGCAGATGTTTTAGAAATATTTGCAGCACAGTTATTCATTGTTTGGAAATAGATAGCACCACATCCTGCTGATACCTTTGCATTTCTAAGGCTTCTCGAGCCAAACACATCCCCAAGTGGGAACCTGTGCTAGCTTATAGTTTGATTCCAGTGGGGTTCATGACCTTCTGTGTTAACTTGTCCAATGTTGAACCCCTTTGAATTATTTCATTTGTTATGAATACCCATCGTAAAAGCCTATCCAATAAGAGGCAGTATAGGTATTGTGTGTAAATTGGTATGTGGGTTATAAATTAGAGAATAGCCGATATGATCCGTATTCTTGAAATCGGGCCGATTATGACCTTATCTGTATCCGATTTTTATTTTTTACCAATTTTCTATACCGATATCAAAAAGGTCCAAATTGAATTCAAATTGTTCCAAACTGATGGCCAAATGGTGAAAATAAAATAAAACTGAAACAATCAATTTATTATTTTATGTACACATGTACCGTTTTAGTGGTTTACCTAAATCAATCTGCTACTTTCTGGCAGCTTTTGGCTGTCGAAAACAGCGATGATAACACCAAAAAAAGTACACAGAAAAAAAATCGGATTCGGAATGAATTGATTTTGAAATTTTAAATCTGTAATTGGTATAACAGATATTAGGGTGATCGGTTAGACACTATTATAAATTAATAGTCTGCTTCAATCCATGGTTATTCACTGCTTTGATACCCAGTTGTAAATGGTGTATGTAATCCCATGTGTAATCTTTGAAACTGAAGGATCTGCATCTTAGTATTACTGTATTGAGGGTTAAAGAGGGCACAAGTATGCCATAACAGAATAAAGGGAATATGCAATATCGCAGCAAATGCACAAACTGACTAACAATTTCCACTCAGCCAAAGTAATGTGATGAACTGCATTGACTGCAAGTCAAGGGATCATGACTGAAGCTATCAAGTGGCATAACCAGACCTTTGCAAATGGGGGGGGGGGAGAAGGGGTGCCGAAGCATTTCTGAGTGGGCGAATTTGGGTCCTTCTCCTTAAACACTGTACAAAAGGTCAGTTTGGGGCTGTGGGGGCAAGGGTTCTGAGTGGGGGTGACCTTCCCCCCACCTTGATTATGCCGCTGTAAGGATAGCAGTAATAATCCGCACGGAAAAAAGCTAAATGACAAAAATGATTAACAATCTGACCATCAGACTCCAGGAATCTCCTTATCAAC
>JAMKCH010016922.1:0-44925 GCA_023653785.1 Ophioderma brevispina
TGCATGGGTCAAACAAGCTGTGACCTGGCTGGAGAAAAGAAACAGTGGATGTATCCATAACAGTGAAACTGGACTGTGGTTGTGGATGAAGACCAATGGCCCACATATTTCCTCCAGCCAGAATATCCACATCACAGAGACCAGAATGTCACCATCTATTCTCCTGCAGGGAAAAGATAGTGTTTGTAATGAACTGACAGTACCGGCAGAAGAGAATGTGACACAGGCAACCACGCAAAAGAAGTGCACAATATCAAGAACACACAAGCTGGATGGGAGCTGAATACTTCCATTAGAGTGGGTCCAGAGGATTCCCAACCGACTCTGAGAACCTGCTTCAAATTCCTTGTGCTGACAAATAAGGAATCAAGAAGCACTGGCCCTGTATCAAGAATGGCCTCTAGAGCTAATACTTATACATTGTATGCCTTGTGGTTTACCAACAACTACAAAGAAGTTTTGATTGTTTGGAGTTAGTCCGCCACAACGGCTGTTTGAAATCTCATGTAATCGGACAAAACTAAAATAAACCAAAAAATCTCAACGGCGACACCCTTTTGTTTGGCGACTAAGTTGGCATATTTATGCCACTAACTACAATCCTTGTAAATCTGTCGAAATTCAATGAGGGCAAATATGATTTTTTCTATCAAATCTAGTTTTAACACGTCTTTCTATTGCATAGAGAGGGCGCTATAAACATACAATAAGGATCTTGTGGCCTATTGTCAAGGATTCCCACAATGATTGTTGGTGATCTTTGCATATTTAATAGCTCTTGCATTCCCTACAATTGTGTCGCCATTGTTCTTACAATTGCTCTAAAAAAAGAAAAGACACTTTGCAATGGGGTCAACCAGCTGGTGGTCCCATTACATACATCCCCCAGTGGAACTACCATGCAGAGATACCATCACAACAAGCTAGGTCCTGTGACCAGTCGCTTGAATGGAGCTTGCTTTCTCTTGGAAGTGTTCAGCTTGCCAGCTATTCTCTTTGGTTTTCCATTCGAAGGAACTGTAGGTTAAAGTAATGGAATTGGCTTCGCCACATTGTTGCTCGTCACCTTGCATCAACTGTTCCTATCTTCACAAACAAATGCGCATGCATTGGGCTTATCACATGTAAGTAGATGAAGAGAACAAATATCAAACAATGCCCAACATTTTTCTACTTGTTTGTGAAAAAAATAGCGACCCTCTTTGGTTTTGAAACCATTTCTTTTTTTTTAAATTGCCACCTATTTTTGTAAATCATTGAAATATATTTTATAAAGCATTGCCTAATTTTGTAGGACTCCTTTTTATGTTTATCACACATGTTGTCTCTAACCGTTTATACATGGCGACTTGACCCTGCTTTGGACACATGAGCTACCATAATTTTAAGCACAAGTAAGTTAACTGAGCAGTGGGTCAAATATCTTGCAACATAAAACGCTCTGCTTTGGTTATCGTTCCATTGTTAACTGTTACTACTGTCTATTTTTTTTTTATATTTTGATTGAATCATGGTAAATAAATTAAAATGAAAAAAAAAATCAATGAACAAATTTTAAATCATGATATTAGATTCAAACTTGTTTGTCCCATATTTCTCCATTTTTTTCAAAACAATGTTTGGTTGTGATATGAAATTTTGATTCAAAGTAATGTATTCTCATTTTGCCATCAATGCCTGTAGGAAGTAGTATTATTGGTTAATTACTTACTAATTGGGCTTGGGTATGTTTTTAACTTTTACCTGCATGTTTTCAAATTGCAATATCTTGAATTTGCAGAAACATTCCAATTCCAACAGGTGTTCAGAATCAATTCATTGATACTATTTTGTGGTGCTTCAAATTTAGCTGAAAAGCATCTGTTATTAAAACCATGAAAATATAACTGAAAAATATTACAGTGATAGTTCATTTTAAGTTCATTGTCCTTCAACTATTGTCTTGCATTTAAAATGTGACAGCTTGAAAAAAAGTTTTTTTTGGTCCAGTTTGCTCAATTTAAAATGTCTAAGGGTGGCTCCCAACACTCAACATCATCAGCTGACCAGCTGTTCATGGTGGCTAAACCGGTTCTAGCCGCAAACAACCTACCGATACGTGGATTTTTGGTATCCTACCGGAAATAATTTTTTACCGAAATTCCTGTCCAAATGCACCAACGATATACGAATAGATATGCATCACTCCATGCACGCTCCGCGGTTTAGTTCGCCCCTCCTTTAAACTATGCGCACATTTTGTGACGCAAAAATTACAAGGCAATCAAAGAGTATTCGTTACTGTGTATAATTAATGTAAAGCACAACACTTTTCGTTTGCACAGTTTGACAGAAAAATACCGATGACAAAAACACCATAGAATATATATCTATGCGCTGATTTTTATTTTCTATAGAGTGCCATTGTTGGTAAAATGCTGTCCCACAATTCACCAATTTCGGGTAACAGATTAACATCTGGTTGGAAAAAACACATCCACGTATTGGCGAGCCAACGATATGATGAATATTGAGCACATCCCTACCAAGGTTATACACCACTAATTCCCCACCCACCTTTCTAGTTTAAATCTCAGAAAAGAAAAATAACAATACCCTGGCGAAGTAAGCTAAAATCACCAGTGACCAAAAGGACAACGCCGACAGTGGGCCAGAATCACTTTTTAAAGTGTGCAAAATTATTGAGCAATACTTTTTCTGTTACGAGTACTTAATGTGTTTGCTGACCCGTAGAATGAAATATTTTAAATCCGTATGACGTCATCAAAAACTTCTGATTGGACATGGAAAATATTGTGTAAGAAACACCAATAAAAGCCATTTTTTTAAATTTGCTGAATGTCCATCTTAATATGGTTTATTCTGATTGGACAAGGCAATTGTCATTAACCTACCAAGAACAGACCTCATATTACTCAAATTATTGAAACAGAATAGGTGTTTTAGGACCTAATAACAAAAATGGAACATTTTTAAATGTCGCTGATGTCATCAAAATACCGTTTTCTGATTGGATGATGGCTAATATCATTTACAGCAGCATGTAGCACAGTTCACAAGCAAAGCACCAAAACAGAATTCATATTGCATCCCGTATTGAAGCATCCAGGTTTTTTTCTGGAAAAAGAACCCATTTTAAGTATTTCCATGACGTCACCTACAATGCGTTTTTCTGATTGGCAACACAAATTTGGTGAATCATTTCCCTAAAGAACATAACCCAAAACCTAAATGACCCTAAAACTAAGACCCAAAACCTAAGACCCAAAAACAGACCCTAAAACTAAGAAACCTTACAACTTTGAACCTGTCTCAAATTCAATACCTGTTGACCCTGTATCTACAAATTGTCATGCATTCACTGAAATACCTTTTTGCTGCCACAAAAAGTTAGGGTCTTATTTTGTAGTTGTTTAAGGGTCCAACTACAAAACTAAGACCCTGTATCAAATTCCACTAAATACATTTTTGGCGCCAAAAAATTCCTCTGGACTGTAAAGTTCCGGGTTAATTCTTTAGAATGGCACAAACACGCTTTTGCTGATTACCAATAATAACAAACGCGAGCGCGTGGCTGACGCTGTTTTTGCACCTAACTCGAGGTCAAAGTTCCATATGATAAAAAAAAAAAATTAGAAACTACTCACAGTACTGTGTTAAAAAACGTCACACTCGCATTAGCAACCTACGAACTATACTATAAGAGCGCACACTATTTTGGAAGCCATTTTGAAAATCCTGCAAAAAACATCGTGTCTGATCTTTGCCACGTTAAACTTTCCGAACAAACCACATGCCTGAACGAATTTTTTTGGACGTATAAGGAAATCATTTTATAACCGAGAATGGCATTTTTCCACTGACCTCTATACATGGATAAGCGGATCTGAGTCGCCGATTGAAACAACTAAACAGGAAGTTGCTTTTTGGGCCCTTCGCATGTGGCGTCTGAAATAACGCTACAACACCTCTGGTGCATATAGTCCCATATTCTATTGTATACAAATTCCTTTACTTTGACATTAGAAATGAAGCCATATTGCGGAGGGCACATGCAACTTCCTGTGGTCTTCGTGACTATCACTGTGGCGCCGCCCGCTATCCATGTATATACGTCTAGCCCTTTTCATCATTTATCCATTGTGTGCTTTTGTTTAAAGTGCCAGGAGAGCATTTTTTTAGGTACACGAATTTTTCCAAATTTTCACTGAATCAGTTGTAGACCACTACTGAGAACGTTTTGAAGGTTTATTGACAAACCGGTACAAAGAAAACCGCAACCTGTTTTGGACTTGTTTGTTATCGTATCGTTCCCATAGGAACCCATGCTTTGACTTCTGTCCGTGCACGACAGAAAGTACGAAATCATCATCTTATTACATAAAGACGGCGTACTTTCGCTTATTCACTTCAGGTGTGATCTAATACATGCATATAAGCATTCCAATATGTAAAAAACGGGGTTCGAGAAAAAATGGGGGGACGCGTCTGTCTGGACATCTCATGTCTCTTTAACTGTCCATAATAGTTACGAAAAGCGGTCAGAGGACCGTTATTTAAACCTATGATTATTCACAAACGTGATTTTGTCCATAAAGTGTCCTGACAACTTCTGGAGTAAATAACGTCTGATGACTATTCATGGTAAACAGTTAAAGGACAATTTAAAACACATATAGAACCACTTCAGCCTCGATGGTACAATGGAAAGAAATAAACAATAGTGAAAAGAACTCAATATAAATAGCTAATTGTAACATCAGATTGCTATCTACTGTTAGCTTATCCGTCGATTACGATGCTTAAAACGTATTGATGTAAGTTATGCAAATGTTAACTATTTATAACGGGACAATTGACACATTTGCTCTTTCATTGTTGAAATAACGATGAAAAGAAAAAGGTGACTCAGATACACAAGCATTGTATTGTCAGTTACCTCTGTGGATAGCCAATACAAGTATATCGACAACGAATCAGGCCAAGATACTGATTCAAAGTCATGAAATTCGTATATTTTTAGATTTCAAAGACAATTTAACATTGTTGCTTTCATTAAATTTAACAATTGAAACATTTAACCGTAACGCCAGATTCACTGAATACGTGATTGAAAAACAAAATTGAGGGAGAAAGCGTATCAAAAGAGAAATAAATTTATGCCTGATGTTTCATATAAAGTGCAACATTTGTAGCCGTAAGAAATAGCCTAATTTAAGGAATTGCCAAAGATTAGGTATTTCTAATTAAAACTTCTTGAGAACTAACGGCGCTGACAAACATCGGATAACACTGTATCAAGATCTTTTATTCGTGGTGTCAGAAGACGTGGTAATATGTACGTGTGAAGGGTTATTTGAACTGAACCTACTTAAATATCCAACCTGCCTACTAAATAATAATTAAACCACGGCTACCCAGTCAATAGGTCATCTTCTCAACAGATGGGCCATTTCTAATTTCAGGTCAGGCTTTCCTCGACACTAAGATTATCTCTCCAGAAGAGTATACCTATTATCGCCTATCTTGGTGTTAGACTCCTGCACAAGTGAACCTAACAGTACAATTGGGTGTTTTAATTAAGAAAAACGTAACACTGCTTCAAGATATTTTTTAAAAAACGAATATTTCTCAAGTTTACTGAATACTTAATCGATTTTCGCGTTCTTGCACGACATATATGCAAGATAAAGAATTCAAACACACCCCGTGATGAAAATAAAGGAGTTTTGATAAGGTCCTCGCTTGGCCTTTAGACTCCGACCTATCTTGCTTAAGGTTTTATGTTTGAGGCTGGGGGGGGGGTAACATTTAAGCGTCAGCCAGCGAGCTCGTTGAATCTATTACCACGGACGAAACCTCACAGCCCTTTATTACTCTATCTCTATGAGGGTCTTAGTTTTGTAGTTGACCCATATCCAACGACAAAACTAAGACCCTGTATCAAATATTCCAGTGTATTGGACCCTTACCCAACTGCAAAACTAAGACCCCAAATGTTGGTGCCAAAAATGTATTATTGGAATTTGAGACAAGGCCTTAGTTTTGTAGTTGGACCCTTACCCACTACTAAACTAGACCCTAACTTTTTTTGGCACCAAATGTATTTGAGTGGAATTGATACAGGTCTAGTTTGTAGTTGGGCCTTATCCAACTACAAAACTAAGTCATTATTTTTTGTTACAATTTTGCTTAATTTTGTGGCAATACCCATGTTTTGGGTATTCGGATCATTGCTAATCAACTTTCATCTCACCATACTGGTGATATGAAGTTGCATAGAATGATTCCTATACCCAAAACATGGGTATTGCCACCAAAATTAGCAAATTGAAACAAAAATAATTGACTTAGGGGCGTCAAACGCTACTCAATCGTGGGGGTGGGGACATTGTAAATTTTCTCGAACCCCAACCCCACCCCCCCAACCCCCTAACCCCCCCCCCCCCCCCCCCCCCCCACCCGCTTTTCAGATTTTCGAACCGTCGGTAAAAAAAATGGGTATCCCCCGCTAGCGCAGCAGCCCCATAATGTTTGTCTGTGATTTTACCATAATGTTGACCTTACACAGAACTCTCATGTACGTATACTTTGTTCGGTCTCGTAGTTTGGGGGGGACGTCATGACGCGACTTGGCATTCGCTCTAGCGTTTTGATTTTCTCCAACCTTTGTTCGTTCGTGCGTAAATGCTGCAATGCAAGGTCGTCCCCCCACACTTGAGATCGGAACAGATAGTTCAGTGTGAGAGTCGATGAAGAGGCCATCATCTGGAATTAATTCCTCGTCGACATTTTGGTGACTGTCGAATGCAGCTTTAATTGTCTTCACATATCTAAAATTCGGCCAAAATCGCTTTGGGGAAAATTTTCTACAAGCAACTAAGATTGCACTTTTTGTAATCATAGCGGCAACAGAATCTAAAAACAAGTTCCAGTTAAACGGCGACGCGTACAACGCAATGGTAAATGCGACGGCTTGAAACGCTAATACGGCTGGGGCGTCAGACATGTTGCGTTTGGCTGCGTTTAATGACATTGGGGTGTTACTTTCATCTGACTGCTATTCGTACTCTGCGGCTTTCGTAATAGCATAAAATTTGCACTGCACGCCTGACATCAATAAATTGGATCTTTATAGGCAATGATTAGTCAAGTTAGGTGTGTGTAGGGGTCTATCTTGCGTGCCTTTTCTTTTTCTTGTGGTGTCTGACCATTTAAAAGCAAGGTTAGGGATAGGGGGTAGCCTGGAATGACATTTTAGGGTTCAGGTGTTTGCGTCGGTCAGAGAACCGATCGATGAAATTCGCTTAAATTTAAATAATATGTTACTTTTAAAGTGTGTAGATAACAAATCCTTGAAAAAAATTAGGGGGGTACGGTACGCAATTTTAGCTCTGAATGGTTTTACAAAAAATTGCATGTTTCGCCCACAGTTACTATACTTTGTTCGGTCTTTAGTTTGGGGGTGACGTCATGACGCACTTTTGGCATTCGCTCTAGCGTTTGGATTGCGCCACCTTTGTTCGCACGAGTAAATGCTGCAATTCCAATGTCGACGCGTGCGTTTCTCGGGTGTGCAAAACCTAACACGCGCAGTGACGTCACCCCCAAACTTGAGATCGAACAGAGTATACAGTAGTCTATGCGAAAATTTAAATTTGCACCACATTATGCATTATAGTGAAAAAACGATTCGATAGAATTTTTTAATTTTCACTTATGTTCAGGGTTTTGATGAGATCTTTTCAAAAATGTAATAAAAATAGGGGGTGCCGGGATTACTTTTCCTGAAAAATGGCAAAATATGTCAAAAATTATGTCTATTTTGGCACTGGGCGTTGTCAAATCCGAGACGCATATGCACTATTTGGTGCGTACCATCGCGTTGATAAAGGCGCGATCTAACGCTATAGTTTTCGCTTAACGGCAGACGATTCTCTTGTGGCCATAACAAAATGGAAATCCGTTTACTTTTCTGGGTTCTGTTCACAGACTATAAGGTCTTCTTTAAATCATTTTAAGCATTTACCAAAATAAATCTGAGGGATTTGGTAGGGATCTGAGAACTGGTGTAAGCGTCTATATAGCAAACGTAAATTTGACATACTTGAGTCCTTTTTGAGTAAAATTACAACAAAGGGTCAACGGGTTCCTAATTTTCAGCTACCGATATAAAATTTGGATAGAATTTATGCACAATGGGTTAAAGAAAAGGGGCAGATTCCATAGGCCGACTGAGGGTCTAATAAACTGTCTGAAAACAGTCCAGAAAAGGCACGAACTGGGCCTGGGGCTTCCCGCTGCACACACCCTATACACCCTACACCACCCCTTTCCTAATGAAGAACCAATCTTTGTGGGGTTCTTTGTAGAACCAAAAAGGTTCTGTGGCCAAGAAAATGGCTCTTTGTAAAATCTTAAACTCTAGAACCTTTAAACTATGTTATAAAGCACCCTTAAGCGTGCAGCGGTTCTTTGGTAGAATAGAAAGAAACAGATTTTTTTGGCTACGAACATATTTTAGAACCAAAGCGTTATCACTGCCTTTCAAGTTGCTTAACTTTCAAAACATACGTAAACAGATACAAAAGAACCTTGAAGGTTCTCGTAGAACCTTTATGGTATAGAACCTTAGCAGTGCTATAGGGTGCTAAATATGGGACAAAAAGGTGGTTCTAAGTTGAACCATTTTTTTTTGTATGAGTGTTTTTGACATATTTTTCACATCCTTCCCATATATCTAATTATTATAGGCCTATCTCTGACATTTCTACGATGCTTTCAATTATGCCATATTTATAAGCAAAGGGACATAGTATCACCAACCACTAAAAACATTACTAAAATGAAAGTTTAACTTTGCCTTCCCATTGGTGATAAGCAACAACCATTTTTTAACAATTCCAACTACGGGGGGGGGGTGCTGCATACGATCATATCATGTCTATAGAAAAACTCTACTATTTTGATAATTTTATCTCCTGATCGACCGATTGTTTTTTTTTAGGTTTTTACAACGTCAATCAAACAGGTTTACCCACTCCCCCTAACGAACCTAGTTTTGTTACGTCTACAGGACTTCATAGGACTCATCAATGTTTTTCCCTTAGGCTTACAGGTTTAGTAAAATTCAGATACGACAGTGTTTGAGTACCACAGAAAATACATTTGGAACTTGCTCTTAAAAACAGCTAATAACATTACTGGTAGGAAGCGCTCAAAGCATCTCTTAATTCTATTTTTCACCCTTTTTAAACTCACCTTTTTTCTTTATTCACTTGGAATTATTTCCCCAATTTGTCCATTATTTTCCTGAGCGGTGATCCCTGCTCTCGTTACTTTTGCACCTGAAAATTTTATTCTTCGAAGGGTTGTTCAGATTTGGGTAATCCCCATGTATTGCAAGCCGACCTTTATATCGACGACGACATGTCCGTTACAAATACAATTAACATTTTTTTTTTTAATTTCATGTAAGTAACAGTAATATTTCTCGTTTATTTCATTAATATGAAGAAAAAGAACAACGCATGCAGAAACTTACAATGAGATGGTGGTAGTCTAAGGTTCATGTTTTCCAAAGTTTACGTTAAAACGTTATTCTTGCAACTCATTTTGATTCATTTAGACACACATTGCACATATACAAAGCCACACAGGAACACACAAAAACACAGACACCAGGGAAAAAGGGGCCTCTCTTGGACGTTTTATTGTTTTTTTCTGCTAAAATGATAAATTTATGCCCATCTTTATACTTGATCACGAAAGTAACAGCGTAGTATAACAGCGTATGAATATCAGGTCATATGAAATAAAATGCGCCAATTGCCCACAAAACGCGCAAACGCGTCACGTTTTGACGCCCGGTGATTGCGTTTCAAGCCGCGTCGCATTTCGTTGGCTATACGCTGTGTAACCGTTTAACCCAGCTTGTTTTTTTAGAATTCTTTTTCCGACCTAGTAACAAAAAGCACAATCTTTAGTTGCTCGTAAAAAAATTTCCCCAAAGCCGATTTTGGCCGAATTTTGGGATAGGATAATGATTAAACATGCATCCGACAGTACCCAAATTGTCGACCGAGGAATTAATTCGAGCTGACCTTCCCTCACGACTGAACTAAAGTATAGTAAGCGACAGAAGCATATCCCGTCCCGTCGCGAGTAAAGGTAGGGCCGATTGAAATTGGCGGCAATGCGCCGCAAAAGCGGCGTGGGGTTACCCCATACTCCGGACGCAAAGCGCCGGACCCCTGCAATTAACGCTTTCGAAAACACATTTTTCATGCAAATTGGCTCGCGGCAAAGACTCAATATAGCGTTTTCAAAGGTGACGCACCCCTTACAAGTACCATATTTTGCTAAAATAAATGGTCTAAAATGACAACTCAGTTCTACCGCTTTCTCATCTTCAGTATGTGCACGTTTTTCGTGCAAAATGAATTAAATGTCCTCCTTTTTTTCCCCCCCCGGTGAATATCAGTGACTCAGAGATGTACACCACGTTCTACTGACTCCAGCAAATAATGGTGCTATTGGATAAGTACATCCGCCGCCCGTTCTGAATAGGATTAATAGGAACAACGGACTTCATATTCTCTGGGACTGGAACGCCATTGTTATTGTCCGTGACGTTAAAAGCTTTGGTAATTGTTTTCACCGCACGGTTAGATTGAGCTACAGCCTCATGCACGAAGAAAATAAAACTCATACTCAAACATTCTGCTGGGGCGGGTCCCTTTCATGGCATACTAAGTAAATCGAAATTTTGACTTTTTGAGATAACGTTATTTCTCTGGGCAATATGGGGACGTTGCTTTCAGTTCACAAAGTCTTATAAGTTTCAGAAATGCTTCCTCTGAGATACACATCTACTCTGGTGCGTTTTAACCATTCCGAAAATATTTTTTTCGGAAAAACGGCGTACCTAGTTACGTGGTCATTTTCTCCTCAAAATCCCTTGATTATTTTATTGCAAAACTCTACGTAACTTAGAGATACATAGTTTTGCCATTAAAAACTGCTTTCTCTGAGTGCCAGTGTTTTGCTATCCAATTATCGGCGTTTGTACAACACGGTAACTCCGCCTAAATCGCCTACTTCGGCTTTAATTCTCCTTGTGTTGATGAATTATCAAAGATTTTTTGGTTGAATACTGTGAAACACAAATATATTAAAAAAAAAAAAAAAAAAAAAATGTTGGTGTGTTTGTCCCAAAAATCTTGGTTGAAGTTTTTGAACTTACGCAGAGGAGCCAAAAATGTGCGTGACTATTTGATCAACAACGAATTCTCCTAACCCATTTCCGTGGCGAAATCTCAGTCATTAAGTCTCGGATCCGAGCCTGCATGGCTTCATTCTTCCACTCGGACGATAGCAAGCGACTGCAATGGAGTCAACCCATTCATTAGCTTCGAAGCTCTAGCCAGAAAAGTTTTATGAATGGCGGATGAATGGGCGGTGTGAGGCTGTGTGTGAACCTATCACCATGGGTAAATGGCGCGGTGGTGGTCAATAGAGGAAGATGAGGTGATTTGACCACTTGTCAAAATGTTTCATAGATGCCTACCCGTCCTGACGTCAAGATACAGGGTGTGAAAGACAAGGCAAAATATATAAGTTGACTAGAATACCGTTCGCATAGTAGGGGCTTTATTGCGTTAAACACGCTTTTATTCCGTCAGTGTGGTAGGGGGTCAAATGACGTCACGGATGTTCAAACAAGACATTCCCAGCATGTTAAATGTAATTTCATTTTTTTCAAGACTATTCGAGTTGAAAAATTGAGCTGCGCGACCAGATTCAGTCAGTACCACTAGACTATGATTAAAGATAGAAGACTAAGATAAAAGATAGGCGATGAGCTCAGACTCAATTAATGAGTCATGAAGTCTGAGCTCACAGCCTATTTTTATCTTTTGTTGATTTTAGTAGGAATACTAATCACCCTTTTCTCAATAAGGAAAAACACCGCGTCCGCCACAGAATGTAATTGTGCATTGTCCTATTCAGCTTACGCAGTGTCTTGAGTGATATCAGAGGATTATTTTTACGACCTAGGGAGTCCTGTTTTAGCGCCCCCCAGTGTTAAAAATTTCGCGCCACGCAAGGGCAGCGGTAGGGAGAAAGAAATAAAGCGAAGTAGGCGAATTAGGCGTTCCGTGTTTTTACAAACGCCGCAAATTAATGGGACTATGAGGGCAAGATCAAACTAAAAGAGGGTGAGTGGAGATAAAACTAAAAATGTTTGTAAACAACCCACATATCAAGAATCTTTATTCTTTGTAAGTGGTGTTTCAGTCATAGATAGCATGGTATTTTGCAATATAATGCTTTTCCCTACAACACATTTCGTATGCCAATTTGATACAAACAATTTGAACAGGTGGTTCACTTTATATTTTAAAGGATAATCAACAGTCTTAAAATCTATTTTGATGTGTTAGGTTTTTTGTTTGGAATATAAAATGTTAGGGTAAGTTCATATTCAACCGGTGCGGGGGTGGGGGTGTAGCGGGGCGTTGAGAGCAGAAGACCCTAAAAATTCCTCTATCCACGATTTTGGTATCATTGTATGCCAGAGATTTTTTTTCTACCTCTATAACTTCCCAAATCCGCAAAATTCCGCTTTGGGGAAAATTTGTTAAGGAGTATTTTAATATCGCACTCTTAAAATTTCGTAGGGTAACGTTTTTGTAGAAAGTTCTATTGCTAATGCGGTTGCGCTGATACTCAAATTCCACACGCGACTTCACGCGAGCGTTTATTTTCGCGAATTTAAACCATATAAGAGCATACGCACTACTAGCGTAACTATTCACACCACAGTGAAGAATTATATCTCTACCCCTTGTAATGAAATCAGATGAAATGGACTATCGCGTTGATTTGGACTGGTATTTTAACTATCCCGGGATATTTTCTTAAGTTTTACTGATAGATAATTGTTAAACGTATATAGTTATTAAGTAAAACATCATGAATGCACGGATAAATAAAATAATTATAAATAAAGAATTTTAATTTGGCTATTTATCTTGAAACGAATTCTAGATTCTAATCCAACGTACCGAAACAAGAACAAGACAGTACAAGTAGGGAAAAATAAAATGGATGGCTGAAATAAACATTTTAACTATATATCAAAATTGTTTACCTTTTCAAATGAGCTCAATAATTTTAGTCATCATATGCAGTTTAAAAAGAATGATAAGATAAAATGGCGTGGATTATATGTAAAAAACGCGTTGACACATACGTGGTCCACTGCTTGATTAGTGCAAATGTTTGAAAGATCAAAAGTTCGTTAAAATGTGACACAATAGGCCTAACTCATCCAATAATTTATCACTGCCACTTCAGCCGGAACTTCGAGCTATGAAGTACCCAGATTGAATATCCTAATAATTCATTAAAGCTGCAGAGCGACCTTGAAAATCACACACAGCTCATATTGGCCTAAAACAATTATTTTTTAAAGCTTGGCTAAATTGCTTTCCATAGACCCTGTTAAACTATCCGTCGGGCCCCATGGGCGTCCACACCTTAAATAGTTACTATAAATATACTAGAATTTGGATTTGTGTTTAATTTATATTTGGGATTAGGAGGGTATCAGCGGGTTTATCATAGCTGCTGAGAAAACATTATAGTAAAGTTGAAAATTGCTCAGATAAAGTGCCAATGAAAATTGGTTCCCCCAGCGCTGATTGGTAGTCTACGAACTGGAAATAAAAATGCGGTAAAACACCCCGGGACATAGGTTTTTACTGTATATTCTACATAAAACTGTAAATTTTACAGGTATGTATAACTTTTTTTTAAAATCTCCATTTGGGCATGCAGGTTTACAAAGTTGGGTGTCGTCAGTTTATTATACATCTCAAACTCTGCACTAACTCCACCAATATACATGTTTTAAAGCATTTATTTGAATTTTCCCCAACATACTGTAATTTTTACCATGGATGGAGCCAAATACTGTAAAGTTTGCATTTCTTTACATGCGGTTACGCATTTTGGTTTCACCAATAAAGGGGAGCCAGCAACTGTGGACTTTTGCGCGCTAAGGTTATGTTTATTGAAACATTTTTTCACTGCTTAGGTTTCTATAATGTTGTATATTTTGCATATTTCTTATTTTTTGTTCCTTTCAATGGGATGCTTAAATGTCATAGTGAACAACGCGTGGCGTTTAAGTTCTGGTAAAATCAACGCCGAACTAGCAATGTTAATTGAAAAAAAAAATTATCCGGCGAAATTTGAACTAGATTACATTGTTCATAACAACCTTTCACAAAGCGATTTTTATTGTGTTACTGTGTGATCTCCAGCAAAAAATTAAACCAACATTTGGCTAAGGAATTATTTGGTCGTTTGCTACACAAACCTCGCAAATGGTTTTTCCTGTGATACTTAGAGCATTTTTTCTAACCTAACGGGCATCAAGGCTAAGACACCTACAATATTGAAAAATATATTTCAATCAACCCCTCTAGGATGTATTTCCAGTCTAAAGTTTGGAAATGGTTAAATGTTTTAAAAGTCCAAAAAAAAATTTAAGACTAAATTTAAACGTGGGTCTCTTGGTTTTAATTTCATACCTACTATACGGGCATCCATTCGGCCAACAATAGGGTAACAACTTTGCAGTTTAAACCAATAACATTTCCAAGTGTTTTTCATTAACATTATTTTTACCACGTATTTGCTGGCAGAAAGAATTCCCGTATAAATACTGTAATATGTAGGGCCTACAATATTGTTTACAAACTTCACTCGTAAAAAGTTTTAACTTACAGAAATTAGCTATAAATGACTGGCCATTTTTTTCCGTTTGAAATCCAGGTTTTTTTCAGTGAAATCACATTGTTATATATACAAGAATCTACAACACAGATTCCAGTAAAATTTAACTTCTAAGAAGAGAGTTGAATATACATTTAACGTGTACTTTTGCTATGACAATCATGATTATATATCATCTTTTTAGTCATTTCGTCCATTTGCCATGATAATGGTTGAAACTCGGATTATTTCGTAATGTTTCGTGTAACAGTCCGACCACGGATTCGCGACATATGCTCACGCGTTGCGGAATGTAACCGCGCAAGTGGCCGAACAATAACACAAGGACCGCATCGGGGTGAGCCCGTAAGCCCTATTTTTAACGTTTCTAAAGCGTAATCTTACCAGTAATTTAAAAATACTTTTAAAATTATTATTTGTGCTTAATGACAGTTACTTGACAGCTTTGGATTTTTTTTTAAATGAGTTGTACCGTCTACAGGTATAATGCTGCACCAGTTCATATTCGAAAAATATAAAACGTCGAAGAAGAGTAGTACCATCCGATCTTCGAACAGGCCTCATGTTTTGAGATCTTGCAATCTGGAATCCATGATTTATTTCTTTGGGGGTGCACGACTTCCGAAATGCAACTATTTTGAAAAAAAAAAACGGATTGCGTCTAACAAAATAGACTTCAATCCATCAAGTGAACTTTTACGTTCCTTTTGGAATATTCTTCGCTAAAAAGATTTAGGCTATTCCAAGTTCTTTTGGTTATATCATTTAGAGTAAATCAAATGGGTCCACCTTTGTACATAAACCATATCCGTTGCAAATTTAGAGTGGGACATGATTATTTTGTAAAATCGAAACCTTTTTGACAGAAAAATTTTTTTGAAGAAAGTTCACATATATCGCCAAAAGTGCCATTTTGTTGACCGGTCCTTGGGTCGTCTAGATAGCGGGTCTGCTGGCAATTATCATCCATTTTGCCAACATTTCCTTCAAAGTTCCTGACAAGTTACAATGGTAAAAACGTTAAGAGACTTTGGACAAACTTTTTTAATATTTGGAAAACCTTTGTGTTTATTGATAGCATAACTTTTACCTCGGCATAACTTTTAGTTTCTTTAAAAATAAACCTGTATTTAGAAAGAAAGTAATGCGTTTAATTCTTTAATTCCCATTTAAAGTTTCCTGTTTTTCGATTATCTATTATGATTTTTTTCGACAAATACCATTTTTATAACGATATTTCTATAATGAAAGTTTTTGAAACAATTATAGGCCCATTTTCCCGGCAATTTCCCCCTGTTTGGAGAGTTTATTAGACAACCAGCACAACACACGCAGAGTTCTTTCTTCATCCGCGGATACCGCTTCCGCGCTCCTAAGAAACCAACGCGCCAAACATTTACGCTCTGCACTTACACGCACAGACTTACGCATTTCGAATAGTTACTCGCCGACTTGGTTCCGAAGTACTCGATTTTGGGTGGAAAAATGGAATTTCAAATACTCCTAAAAATTTTCCCCAAAGCGGATTTTTGCGGATGTTTGATATGTTTATAGAGCATGATCTCCTGCTTCCGCGATAACCAACATCATGGATAAGAATTTTTTCCGGGTTAAGGCTATTTGTCCACTTCACGCCCCCCGTCTAGTGGCCCCTCCCGGGCTTCGCGCGGAAACCCCGGTGCGACCCCCTGCAATGTCACTTCCAAAACACATTTTTTGGCAATTTGAATAGAAACATTTTGAAAGTGTACGTGTCACCCAATTTATAGCTTTAGATATGATCAACGATCCTAAATTCGCGCGTTCGATCGATCGCCGCGTTTTTTTGAGATTTTACGATGTAAACGCCTTTCCAACTATTTATGGCTTAGGAATTCAAGCACATGAATTCCTGAAAATCATTGAAATCGTAAACTTTAATATTCTCATAACACGGACAATGCATGGTGATCTTAAAAAATATCAAATTTTTAGTATATTACCTAACGTTAACACTTAAGAACGTATCTGGGGAAACGTATCTGGCCTAACTTTTCTTAATCGTGCCGTTCTTAATAAAATTACATGTTTACCATCTTAATCTCTATATCTTATCAGGTATTACCAGCATACTAAAGCGGTGTGTTATTCGACTTTATGTACACGCGCTGCGTTTTGCAAGAGCGTATCGGGAGGGGGTAACGTATCCGGCGTGTTATGAACGTAACACCCGACGTACCCTGGGGATTTTCTTTCATTCTATGGCCTGGACAGTGTTACGTGAAAACCCAGATTTTTAGCAACACTGTAAATATAACATTGACTGGCCCCCCCCCCCCCCCCCCCCCCCCCCCCCCCCCCCACCGCCCCCCAACCCCCCCCCCCCCCCCACCCCCCCCCCCCCCCCCCCCCCCCCCCCCCCTACCCCCCCCAGCCATTAGCCCTCCCCCCCCACCCCCCCCCCGCCCCCCACCCCCCCCCCCCCCCCCCCCCCCCCACCACCCCCCACCCCCCCGCCCCCACCCCCCCCCCCCCCCCAACCCCCCCACCCCCCTTCCATCACCCCCCCCCCCCCCCAGCCCCCCACCCCCCCCCCCCCCCCCACCCCCCCCCCCCCCCCCCCACCCCCCACCCCCCCCCCCCCCCCTTATTTTTTTTCACCCCCCCCCCCCCCCATACCCCCGCCCCCCCACCCCCCCCCCCCCCCCCCCCCCCCCCCCCCCCCACCCCCCACCCCCCCCCATATAGGCCCCGCCCACCCCCCCCAACCCACTGCCCCCCCCCCCCCGCCCCCGCCGCCCCCCCCCCCCCCAACCACCCTCCCCCCCCACCCCCCATACCCCCCCCCCTTATTTTTTTTCCCCCCCCCGCCCCCCCACCCCCCCCGCCCACCACGCCCCTCCCGCCGCGCACCCCAACCCCCCACCCCCCTGTTTTTTTTTTTTTTTTTTTTTTTTTTTTTTTTGGTTTTTTTTTTTTTTTTTTTTTTTTTTTTTTTTTTTTTTTTGGTGTGTGGTGGTTTGTTTGTTTTTTTTTGAGTGGTGTGTTTTTGTTGGTTTTTTGTTGTTTTTTTTTTTTTTGTTATTGTTTGTTTTGATTTTTTTTTTTTTTTTTTTTTTGGTGTTGGTTTGTTTTTTGGTGTTTTTTTGTTTTTTTTTTTCCCTCCCCCCCCCCCTCCCCCCCCACCCGCCCCCGCCCTGCCACGCAACCCCCGCCTCCCCCCCCACCCCCGCTGCCGCACCCCCGCCGCGCTTTTTTTTTGTTTTTGTTTATTGGGTTTTATTTTTTGTGTTTTTTTTTGTCGTTTTTTTTGGGGGGGGAAGTAAGATAGGTAATAAGGTGGGTAGGGGGGACAGGGGCGTGTGGGACTCCGCCCCCCCCGAGCCCCCGCCCCCTCGGGATGTGTATGCGCTCCCCCCGCCTCCGAGAAGCAATAGGGGGGAGGGCCCCCCCTGCCCCCCCCCCCCCGCCGCCCCCCCCAGATCCCCTGGGAATACCACCCCGCCACACCCCCCCACCCGATTTATCACAATATTGGAAACATTGTTCTTTCTTCCGTGATTTTTAGCAATTGTGTATCCATTCGAATTAATGGTATTGTCTGGCTGCATCTTGGCGACATGCTTCTCAGAGAACTAACGCTTGCGAAACTTTAATAATCCATATCAATCATGTTTAACTTTATAATTACGGCATATAGAGGCTGATAAAATGCAATGTAAATCTGCTATCTGTGCTCTGTTTACGAGCAGGGACCCAGTTTAAAGAATGGATTTGGGCGGCTGGACGTGGCGAAAAGCAAGGATTATGCATCTTTAGCCTTAGTAATTGCTTGATACTTTCCTCTCCGGTTACAACTTCTACCCGGATCATTTTGGGGAAAAATACTCCCTAAGTATTGGGCAATCACCACGGCAGCTCAAGATTCCAGATCGGATCGTTTCTCCTCTGGGTCTCCGAGATCCAGATCACGGGAGACCGTTTATGGAACTCTTACACGGCGAAGTGAGTGCGAAAGTACGGCGGCCTTTCGAAGCGTAAAGTTTGCGTATGCTACGCGTAACCTTGGTGATGGAAGAATACTTTACGCGTAACCTAAAATACGCGCTTAAAGTGAGCGCAACTACCAAGCGTGTTACACACCATGGTACGCGTTGCAGATCTGATCTTGCCCCGTGGTAGACGCAAACTGGATCAGATCTTGATCCGATCTGCTCCGATCTGGGATCTCTTGCGCTGCCGTGTAGATTGCCCTATTAAGATAGCATTTCCTTAACGGACAAAACAAGCTTTATAGGTCATGAGCCCATGACCGAAACCCTGCACCCCTCCCCCCGGGGATTTTTGGAGCCCACTATTTTTGGAAACCTTATACATATAGCTCTCAAAAGCAGGTTGTCCTGCAAAATCCCCTAGCCTGGGTTAAAGAGTGATGGCTCTTTTTTTCAAATGGCGTCCAATATTAATTCCCTTAATGCCCTTTTTGACATATATTCTTAATTTTTTTGAGCTAAATTCATGCACTATGTGGCTACTTAGTCGCACCAAAACACACCAGGAATAGTTTGAACACCTTTTGGCATGCTTAAACCTGCCTCTAGAGGCGTCATATTTCAAATGCCACCAAAACAATGAAACACCGTGTATTTGCACACTTAATGCCTCTTAAAGGCAAAATGCCGTGTCCAACCGTTATTATATCCTTTGTCATGGCACCATTGGATGTAGTTTGAGGTAAAGTAAACACTAAATCTGAAGTAGTACTTTCAGTGTATATATAGAGGGCGCGTTATTAAAATATTCTAGACAATAAAGATAGCGACCGAGATCCGTTCCGTGCGCGTATTGAAGTCAGTCGAGGTTACAACAAAATTTTGTACCAACGCTTGTGAGTGCTGCGCCCACTCCACTGATGTGGTACGCCTATAGGCGCACACATCACTTCGCGTATTTGTTCCTCTCTGCGTCGTGTGCGTTTTTTCTCCTTCAGCCAGCTGCCGACAGCGAAAAACTTTAAAGAACAAAACCGAAACCGTGCTTCGAAATGACAATTCCCGGTCGAATTTAGCCAGGTTTTCCCGCATGAAATATTTTTTAAACACATTTCCCGTATGCGCGTTTAACATGTTTTCTAAACAATTCGACTAATGGTCTTGTCAAATATTACCTTAAAAATTTTCCCCGAATATGTTTTATGTCAATAGCAAAACAAACACAAACTCAAAAAACAAAATTTTTATCATTTCCCGCAATTTAGGCCTAAATGTTTTACATTTCCCATTTACAAACAAAACGTCCTTTAACAAAATTGCACGTGCCACCCTTTTCAGTGTGTTTGTCGCATTTGGAGTCATTCTTCAAAGAATGTCCCTTCTTTCAGTCAAACTGATTAAAAGCACAATCAGTCACTTTTTTCCATTCAAATGCCCACACTCTAAGAAAATACAGCTTTAGAACCTTTTTTGGTCCTCTATATGGAACCTCAAAATGGAAACCCTCAAAATGTTTCTTAAAAAATCTAGAACCCCAAAAGGTTCCAACAGAACCATAAAGGTGCTTTTAACGGCAGTTCACTAACTATTTTTGGTTGAAGAACCTTACAGGGTTTCATAATTTAAACCGTTTTCGGCCTTTTTTTATAAGTGCATTTTGGTTGTCCCTAATTTCTAGTGTTTGGGCAACAACTAATATTACTTTTCTTTGTGAACATTCTAAAGCGTCTTAAAAAATCAAAGTGGGCCATTTTCGACTGTTTTTAGACTAAAAATCGAATCCCAATTTTATTATTAGTAAGCAAAGCATAAAAATTCTCATTTCTTGACACTAGGGCGTGTTACGCTAGCCCCTTGCGAGGTCCTTCACAGAACAATTTCCAATTCACAGTGTTAAAAAAAAATAGATTATGATGAAAACAAGGGGCGCGATTTGTTTACTTTGGAAGAAATCGCTGATAGTTCTTAATTCAATAAAATTAATTAGTTAATAGATGGATCGTTCTTAAAAGGATACAACGAGAAATAATGAAACTCAATTTTGCAAACAAGGTGAAGATGAGTCTCTTCTTTAAACACAAACTTAAAAATTAACTTGTTTGTATAAAGTCCATTGCACACGTTTCTTCTTCAACAAGGGTGAAGTTGGTTCGTTCTTTAAAAGATATCCTTCTTAAAGCTAGTTTTCATTATAAGCAAACAAACCAAATCTTCCTTACGAAGTTATCGGGTTTCCTAGTCAAATTTAGAATAAGCCTAGGCCATTTGGGTCGAGTTAGAAAACAAAGACTCATTTGTGACTCATAACTTAACCCCAACAAGTATAGACTTGTCTGTCAATTTTTCTCTACTTTTTGGACCTTTTTAATTAATCAAAATTTCAGCACAAAGGTGGATTTTCTCCCCTTTTGTGGAATTGGTGGTGGTGGGGGGGGGGGGGGGGGGGGGGGGGGGGGGGGGGGGGGGGGAGTGGTGGGGGGGGGGGGGGGGGGGGGGGGGGGGGGGGGTGGGGGGGGGGTGGGGGGGGAGGGGGGGGGCGGGGGGGGGGTGGGGTGGGTGAGGTGCGCACCGGGCACCCCGCATCCCCCGAGTGTACGGGTCATGTAAGCATGGTTAAAAAATGCTAACATGTTTAGAGGCTTAAACACAGTCACATCATTGTCACTGAAAACTGTGGCCCGAACTAGCAGCTTTGTGAGCCATACACCTCCTCGTAATTTAGCCTTTTGTATCGGCGCGAAATTGCGCACATAACCTGCGCGAGGAGGTGGGGTGCGAATTAGTGCGTATAAGCAACTCTCTCCTCCCAGCCCCAGGTGTTTGTTATGTGACCTAAACTAACTTCAAGACAATCTATGCAGCGGAGTGCGTGGATAGCGGTCTCTACCTTATTTGTCTATTCCAAATATTCTATAACTTACTATAAACTAGAACCACACCACAAAGCCTTTTTTTTTAACACGATTACAAGGGGAGGGGGGGGTTAACCGAGATTTCGTTATAAAGCAACCCGATGCTTATGATTTTGATACCATGGATAGCTATGATCCTCCCTCTTTGCCCTTGATCCCCAAAATAAGACTACTTACCTAGTATTTGGCGTCACAATGACGTCATCAATCCGCGAGTCGGGCGAAATTGGGGTGGCATTTTCCACAGAAATGGCGAAATTCCAATTTTACGTTACGGTTAACGGAAAAAAAAACCGCTAAAAAAGGGTAGGAATATATAGATTTTCAACATGCGGTTTTCCATTCTTCATCACATCGCTAAATGGATTGGCAAATGACTAGTGTTATATAAAAAACAAAGTTTTAGAGGCCATTCCTGTTGCAAACAATATTTTCAAAATAACCACAACCATAAAATATCCCTATCCAGGGCAGTGAGGTTGCAAAAACAACAGGTGTCAAACCCACGAACCAACCGACCTAAAAAGGGGACGGCCCACCTGTACACACCACGCGGCTCGTGGGCGGGGTCTGTGGCCACGACGGTGTGTGGCAACGTAGGCCGATCGCCCCTGGAAGGGAAGTGTATGCTGGCCATTCCTTTTGTCGCCCCCCGTGTGCCCGCCAGCGGCTCTTTTTTCCCCGCCTCGACGCGCCTCGTTCTTCACCCTTCCTCCTCTCTCCTCGCTCTATTCGCTGTCTGGCCTTGTCCCTAGGGTCTCCTTCCCCCCTACCCCCCTCCCCTTCTCCTTTTCCTTCCTCCCCCTAACCCCGTGAAGGTGCTACCTTCGCATTGTTTTCGCTAAAATGACAGAAAGGTGAAGAATGATACCTAGAAGCTTTTTTACGCAAGGTTTTGGCATTTTAGCGCACCGGACAAAGTGCACTAGGGGAGGGGTGGATTTTTGTTGTTATTGTCACATGCAAGGCAGCATAGTCCATCTGCTTCAAGAATAATGAGATAACTGAGATCCCTCTCCGAAGGCACTCAAACATGTGCTATTTAACTCGAAGAGCTTCCATTCCACATTATAGTTGCATCTACTTCATGATTGTGGGGTAAACGAAAGCGCTCCCGGATGCGCTGAATCATGCTAAAACCCAAAAGCTCCTGGGGCTTCGCCCATGGCACCATGCCCGTCAGCAGAGTCCATCTGCTTCAAGATAATGAGATAAAGGAGAGCTCTCCGAAGGCACCTCCCAAAAACATGACTAAACTGAGAGGTTCCTGTGGGTTCCGTCCCTGTACCACCCACTACAGGGGCAGATTATAGGTCAGAGGCTTCAAGATAATGAGATAACTGTGATCTCTCCGAAGGCACTCAAACATGCTATTTAACTCAAGAGCTTCAACGGGCTCCGGAACCCTGGAGACCCGCCAGGGGCCGGTATATAGTTCATCGGATCATGATGTGAGAGAACCGAGAGCTCTCCGGATGTGCGCTGTAAACATGCTTTTGCTAAAACAGAGAGCTTCTGGGGCTCCGCCCCTGGACCCTGGCCAGGAGCAGTATAGTTCATCTGATTCAAGATAAAGGACATAACCCTATACGAGCCACTTGACCATGTGTGAAACTCAAGAGTTCCGCCTCTCTGCCCCTGAACCCCACAAGGGGCTTTTCCCCATTCCCCTGTATACCAGCATGACTTGGTCGACGGCGCTTGCCATGTTGCTGATCAGTGTGGAGTATGCTTGCCCTGTATGGGAGGGGTCAGCCCAAAACCTTGACCCGTCGTTGGATGCTACTGTCGATTGTCGCGGGGGGTATTCGGACCTTGTAGCTCCACGGACACTTATACATGAGCAGCGTAGCATGATGAGATAGCTGCCAAGAGCTGGTATGGAGCAACTTATACCATGCAGCAGCGTAGCATGCATGAGCATAGCTGCAAGTATCTGGTATGGAGCACCCTGTATGTGTTTGGACAGGCCAGCTGCTGACCGCCTTAGGTCGGGGAGTTAGTTTAGGCAAGTCGGTCCTTTTAAATAGTCTCTAAGGACGTCTGGGGGGAGTTGGCTTGTGGAAAGAGAGACTTGTTGTCATCAAAGTGGCATCTTTGGTATGGAGCCTGGTGAGTATCTTCCGACTGGGGCTGGCTTCGTGGGCTGAGTGGCGGTGTCTCAGCTGATAGAGATCCAGAATCGACCGATCAAGGTTTCCTTGCAGAAGTGAGTTTAAATGGAAGCAGATCGGGCACTGGAGCATCTCTTGGTGAATGTTGGTGCAACAATGCACGGTCAAGGACCTTACAGATTCAGTGACGCAGCCAGACATGTGTACCCACCTTGGCAGATCACATTTGAGAACTACTGTGTTTGGCTACGATGAGAAGCATTTCCAATTTTAATAATCATTGGTACTGTTCAATTGGCGAATATTTAAGCAATGCTGTTTCCTTGGTATACGAGCTTAAATGCAGCTCTGTTTGATCAGAAAATGTCTTCTCTTCCTCCTCTCTCTTGAGTGATTGTCTTAATTGTCCTTCTTCTGTATAAGATTATTATTCCTCTACTATTATATCAGACAAATTTGTGGCATCAATCCCTGATGGCACTGTATTCTAGTGCCAAAATCATTTAACTTCCAACCATGATCATCGGGTGGAGGGAATTCTAGCTCTGCACATCTGCCTGGTACCAAGCAGGGCTTGATTAATTGGCTCTCTGGATGTGCATCCTTAACAATCTCTCATACGAGTGCTCTGGCCAAACTGTCGATATTCCAAGGCTTAGGAAAGTATCATATATGGTCACGTTTTCACTTCTTCACCCTAGTCTACATGAGCCGTTTGTAACAAACTCCCGATCCCCCCCGTGATTTTCATACTGAACAATCGATTCCTGTAAATTTGACCCAGGGTAGCTAGAGTTTTTTTCCATTGGTATCAAAATAAGTGCCGCATCCCCAGTATGATGTCACTTTGGACGTTATATGTGGGAGGAAAAGATGAAAATAACATGTACATGAATTATAGGCGTTGGTGGAAAGGAAAAATGATTTTTCGCACTTTTAGCGACCTCAAAACACATTATTATACCACTAAAATGCTCTCATTTATAAAAATAGGTCATTTCATCAAGTAGAGCCAAAACCGCATGAAAATTGGACTAACATTTTGGCGAACAATGAATTTTCCCCTATGTGTGTCTATGGAAATTGACAATTTTGTAACCTTCCGGAACTTGCTGAGTCATTGTGACGTAATGCTAGGACATGGTGGTAGTCATTTGTATCAATGAAAGAGGAGGATCATAGCTATCTATTGGTATGAAAATAAGTGCATGTGATGTTTCTGTTGTGCTAGGCACCTGTGGAGGAACTTCTCTCCCGAAGGGGGGTGGTTGTATTTGGCAGCCATTTTGAAAGCGACCTCACCGTTTAACCCCGGGTGGGGAATTTTTGCAGAACAAACATGAATTCAGTTGCTTATGGTATCAGCTTCACAAAAATTGTTGTCTCCAAAAATCCGGGGGGGTGCAGGGGCGGGTATGGTAGCCCGATAGTCTATTAAAACGTGAATGACTGTGAGCGAACGAAAAACGACTTTTTGAAACACTTTATCGGAGCGGTCCTTTAATAACTCTTACCTGTCCACAGAAGTAAAGTTTCAAAACGTTATAAAGTGAGCTTCTGAGCTTGGCAAAGAAGTAAGAAATATTATAGATAATTATGGTCTGTGGTCTGAGTTTTAATGATGAAGTACTTCCTCAACGATGGATTTCTACCATGAATTGAATGTCTTCCAGGCTTATGGCAATGGCAAGTTAAAATAGTTTAAATTTAGAGAATAAAGTTATTGAAAGATGATCTTGTTTTGCATCTGGACCAGGTGATAATTGACTCTTTGGATGTTTACAAATATGTTAAAAATTAGAATCTAAATAATTAATGTACTGCTTATCATTGAATTTCATGAAATCTAATTTGCAATGGACTCTTGTGAAGCAAAGGTCAGAAAGCTACTATGGATACATCGAAAAAAAAACATAACGGAGAATTACTTTCCAATGTTTTGGTGTCTATTAACAGTAATTCAACACCTAATTCTTACTGTTGAGTATATATGCGGAACTATTTAAAAAAGACAAATTGGTTAGGCTGTTCATTTCACGATTGAGTTTTTATTACATGAAAGCAACCACTCTTCTACTCCAATGTATTGAAGGGAACATTCAAGCATCCAGGTAAACCAACAAACAAAAAACACATTAAAAAAAAAACAAAAACACTTTTTAAAAAATGGTAAAGGGTAAAAAGTAGTAAAGTGTTTTTCATAAAATGTTTGAAGAAAATTACAACCTGTTTGTTATTGATTTAAAAACGAAATAACGTGTTTATTTAAATGGTGTCATTTTTTTTATTTATTTGTAGCATGCAAAAGCAAACAAGGTTAGTCGCCATGAGGACCGCGTAGCGGGTCAGCCGCGCATTTTAAGTTTTGATCATTAAATTCAAGTTAGGAGAAAGACCATAACGCCAAAGTTGGCCGCAAGCCTATTTTGTTGTTTGGAGAAGTATATGTTTTTCTTTATATTGTAACGACCCGCTCTAAATTAGATAGAGTTGGTGAGTCTTTGGTGCACGTCTGGGCCATTGCAAGAAAGTACACAATGTCGAGGGCGAATCACAAAAACTTGCATACTCAAACCCAAAATACGCCCGCACGGAAATAAGGTCCATATACCCTCCGAATTACCGGAGTAGCGCGAAATTATTTTGAAAATTAATGGGTTATAGAGTACTTGCCAACATAAGTAAGTGTTATGTCACAGTTTATTTTTTTTTCGATCGAGGGGAAGGGTCGACGGCTCCGGATCCTCAATAGTAACGCGGGAGGTATAGACCCTTGGACAAATCGTGGGGGGGGGGGGAAATTTGATATTATGTCCCCCACCCCCAAACATCGTGGGGGGGTGAAAATGTCCCCTGTACCCCACAGATTGACGCCAATGCACCATAGCCTTTCGTTTTCTTGAAATGCTGTTTTTCGACTTAAAGATGAGCCCTGAGGGCGCTTTCACAAAAAAAATGAGCATTCGCTGAAATGGTGATTTGAACATTCAAAAAAGTTCGAGAGTTTTATTATGGACCACTTGCAAGGAAAATTTGGACTTGCGCGTGGTGTTGCGTTTGAAAAAAGTAGATTTTATGTCATAAAAATGCCCTGCATTGAAACCCACACGTTGACCCCTGTATATTCCAATGAGATTGGTTCATCAATTTGAAATTGAGCCACCGGGAAAATGTAAGTGACTCCACAGCTCTATCTTCAGGAATGGGATATCAACAATTATGAGTTGGCCTAACCAGTTAAAAATTTAAAACTTTGATATGATGTGTACTTTTTTTTTAAGCGCCCCCCTCGCAGTCCAAGGTTAAGCTAAAACTGCCAATATCGAGGAAACGAAAAAGTCGTGGTTGAGATGAAAGTTGCATAGAATATTCTTTGCAGGCCAAAACATGGGTATTGCCACAAAAATGAGGATGATTAAACAAAGCCTATCAAGTTTATGTCAAAAATATGATTTTTGGCCCAATTGGCGGCCATTTTGGATTTTTTCGTTGGGGCACCCCTGGTTCGCACTCTGTTTAAAATTTTTTCTTCAAAAAGGGGCTAGCATCATTAAAGTCATATTCTGGCCTGTGTTCGGGTGATCTGAAAACTATTGACCCAAAAATGACCCTTTCTATAGCCGATCTATTTAAATCAAATGATTTTTAAAGCCACTGATTTATATCAGCTTTTTTTTTTAATTAATTTCAGGGAATATTTGAATTTCAAAATTCTTTCTGCCTAGTTTGTTTTTATTTACGAGTGTTGCAACATTTTCAATGCAAATTTGGCAATAAGGGGGCCTAACAATTGTTGATTGATACTCCAAAACATGTATTAAAAATGAAAGTTCAATTAGTAATCACAAAGACACACACACAATAAGAATCATGCTGAAATAACGTCTTAAAGATTGCATCGAAACGACTAAAAACGAAATTGGTACAGAAGCAAGGACCACAAGCATATAATGTATTCAGAATGAATTAAAGTAATTTAATGCTCGATCTTGAGAATATTCTTAAACAACATACGTATGGCATATCTTGAGTCGAGGTGCAATAAAACTCAATTCTTAAAATGTAGGCCCTATTGATGCAGAGGCGAAACGTTCAACAAATTGTTACAAAAATGAGACTAATATCGAGGGTTTTTATTGCAAGAAGGGCCCATTTGCAATAGTGCCATTTGTCTTGGGTGTTCTTATTAAGTGTTATAAATGTCAAATCTAACAGGTAGACGCTATGCAGATGGGGGCTTTTGCCCCAACCTCGATATACTCATCCCGTACAAAACTAATGAACAATAGAGAAAAAGGCGATTCTACGCTTTATATATAAAGGACAATCACGTACATCATACATTAGGAAAATCTTTTAAGGGGCAATGTGATCCCACAGACTCCTCCTCCCCGACTTGCCTAAGACTAATGAAAGGCGAGATACCATCTGAAACGCTTGGCCTGAGTATAGAGTGTCTAATTTTTAGTGCAAATTCGATCTCTCTGGAAGACGTTAATTTGTACAGTAAATCAGGGGTCCCAAAGGGACGATCGGAAACACACCTTAAAGTGGTCAAGGTTTTGTGCTGGTCGCACTCCTTCAGGGATTCCTTCACTCAGACTAATGAGATGTCAATATAATGAACTTTTCCATTGTATATACTAAATTTAACCACTGAAACTAATAATATATCCATTAAACGGTCACAGATAATTCTATAACTCTTCCAAATCAGTAATGTCCTTTAATAGCAAAAAGTTGATTTACTTTCCAACACTTTTGTGAAGTACAAAACAAGATTCGAACTCAGCACCCTCAATTTGACAAGAACAAATCTCAAAACCTTCTGTGGCTCAAGTTGTAAGACCTCAACCTTTTCTAAGGACTTTTGGGAGATGCTATTTAGCAAAAAGTGTGTTAGCATCATTTGTACAGGGGACATTAAATTAAGACACAATTTACAAAATAGCATGTAAGATGAACATTTTAACAATACTTAATTTTTTTTTTTTTTTTTTTTTTTTTTTTTTTAATGTTAATTAGATTTGTGTTTATGATAGTAACCTAAAGTACATTAACATGAATGAAATGTCACACATTGGAAAATGATAGTTCATGGGTAGCCCACGGGGGGGGTGGGGGGGGGCAAGGGGAGTACCTATGGACCCTAATGCAATATTCCGCAAGGTTGACGCATTTTTTTTTTTTTTCACACGTGTTAAAAGTATAGGATACCCAGGTCAAAAGTCCAGTCGATACCAGCGTGAAAGTGGTTTCAAATGGAAACCGTTGACAATCCAGTTCGATCCCCAGTTGAATATCCAGTGAATCAGTTGATTCCGTGAGGAAAATGGAACAATTTTCCACAAGGTTTAATGACAGTTGAATCAGTTAAGACAGTTAAACAGTTAAAACGTTAAACAAGTTAGATTCCGTAACGGGAAAATGGAAAAACAACTTTAAATGGATGCACTGGAATTTGACTGGGTAACGAGCGAGAAAACGATCACCGGTGTCAGTGTGTTCTGTCTGACCGGCCCGCGTCTATTTTCTCAGAGACCTTCCGAAGACCGAGTTTGTACGGGTTAGTGGATCAAAGGGTATCAGGGGTCATTCAAGGATAAATGAGGTCAAATGGGGTACGGGTATAAAATTTTGGTGTATCCCTAGCCGAAAATTGATGGACGGGTTCGATGTTGATGCCGGAAAATTTTAAGGTTTCACGCCAAATTGTCCGCAGGGGTCATTCAAGCTGGTATACGCGAAAAAACGGGGACCGCCTAGAATAATTGTAATACTTATGCGGAGCCCCAATAATGGTACTTGTGCTGTAATCGTCTCGCATTCTGCGTTGCAGTAAACTGAAGATGCCTATACAATGCTGTGAGACATGCAGACAGATGCGTCGATGTCAGTGGCGAAAATAAATTAAAAGTGCAAGTAAAAAACTAACTCCTGGAGGGCGACTTAGTGAACTTTGACACCCGATAAGGGTGGACAAACCGTATTTCGTGAGTGACATTAGTCTGAAAGTCGGGTTAGATGATGATGAACCGTGTTTGTTGTTTGTTTTGTTACTCTGATGACCCTTGGGTAATAAAAAAATAAAGACTATACATATCTGTAGCGTATGTGGAACAGAGTACTTAGATGGTGGTAATATCTTGCATGAAAAGTAGCTAATTGCAACAAGGCATGACAGGAGGTACGTGATGTTAGGAGCCCATAGGAATTTTGTAGAACAGACATGCTTGCTGAGTATAAGACGGGGGGGAAGGTGAAGTGGATTCCCAACATAATGTAACGCTAGAGATGCGACGGTAGTCCCCCACAGCAAAACGGCACCCTGACGATTAACTTGTTCCAGACGAGGGATATCTAATAAAGATTGATGGATTCCAGGATTGCAATGAATGAGTCCAGCTGGGGCTGACTAAATTTTGAAGGCTTTTGTTTAACTTATTGTGTAATGGAAAAAGTGTCAGAGCAGTAGCCCGAGTACCATGGGCTTTCGGTAAACGTTTGTTGAAGTGTTTTGCATAGCGATCACTTAGAAGATTGTGACACTAGGATATTGTGGTCCTAACTCTTGAAAGGTTTTCAACAAAGATGGAATTATTGGTGCAGACTTGATTTCTGTTACGAGGTGATTGATAAAAATGCACACTTGCGATATTAAATTGCATGAGCCATTATCGGACCATAAAGTAAGCAGATCAAGGTCATGTTGTTAGTATGAATGATCTTCGGGGGCTAGTTGTTCTACGATACACAATACTTGTCATCATCAACAGGCGAAACAATTGATGGCAGGGAATCTTGGCTAGCATTATGTAATAAAAGAAATAACATCGGCCCCAGAACTGAGCCCTGAGGTACGCCTGATGATACTTCTCCCATGTGTAAGCACCATTAACTGAAACGACTTGGTCGCGGTCGCTAAGAAAGCTTCAACCCATTTTTGGTTGGTCACTGCTTACAATGGTACTCTAGTTGGCTGACCAACCTACGGTGAGGCAACTTGTCAATGCCTTGCTGAAGTTAAAAGAATAACATCAGTTTGGCCCGATGATCTAGAACTGAGGCCCAATCATGTGTGCAGCGACAGTGGGTAAACGGTGGAAAGGGTTCTATGAATCCATGCTGGGTATTAATGCCACTAGTAGCCCTGAGCAAAGGCCCCAATTTGAACCCGTTTCCCCTTCCCTCCCAATGAGAATGGGAAAAGAGGTTTCAAACCGATTTTGAGTCCCCAGTTATGGTCTTTCCCTCACAGAACCAACAAATTGAATGTCTATTACGATACTGACGCAATTGATAAAACTTTGTTAGTTATAATGAATTTGCTTCCATGCTTCGTTGCCATTGGCTACCAGCTGCTCTTGAGATTTTGGTCCGGAAATAGCTCCAGGACCATATGGTCCAGGACCATATGTATTGGAGAAAATTCTAGGTCCAAATCGTCCAGGACCATATGGCAAATATGATCCTGAAGCAGTATTTGGACTTAGAAATTTACTCCATTGCTCCAGGAGCATATTTTGCCATATGATCGACCATTGGTGTAGTCAAAAATTCTCCAGGAGCAATTCAATATTCAATTATGCTCCTGGACCATATTTTTATTTATGCTCCAGGACCAGTGTCCTGGACCATATGTAATCTGGAGAAATATTCTCAGTCCAAATCGTCCAGGACATATGGGCCAAAATATGTCCTGGATCAGTATTTGACTTAGGAATATTTCTCCATTGCTCAGGATCATATTTGCCATCATGATCCTGGACCATTTGTGTATTCAAATATGCCCAGGAGCATATTCAAAACATATTCATTCAATTAATGCTCCTGGACCATATTTTTTTTATTTATGCCTCCAGGCCTATGACTGGATCATATTTGACCTTAGAATATTTTTCCAGCATTATTTATCTCCATGACCATAGAGTCCCTACGGGCCAAAATCTCATAGAACTACCGAGCTCTATACATATCACGATATTTAGAGTAAAAATCTACTTTGTGCACACAACACACGTAAGCTCGGCGCCATTTGTATACCCAGGGCTGCCACAGGGAATATGGCCTGGACTGCATTGCGCTTCGACTAAAACAACTCGCCCCAGTATTGTACCCGCCAGAACTGGGATTGTACCCATGTTGCGATCAAACAAGAAAATTTCGCCCATACCGGGAGCTAGCCCCGGAGCTAGCTGACTTTTCCGCCATGAGATCAGCCGTAGTATTCCTGGTCCATCCGGAGGGACAATCTTTAGCGCAGGTATCATCACCATACTTGACCGCGATTTTGCCACTGGGAAAAACGGCAACAGATGCTCGTGAGTTGCATTTGCTGGGCCAATAATTATGATGTCGAAAATCTGTACAATCGTATTCAGCGGAAATAAATTTTTGCGCGGCGATGTCCGAAATGTGGTATACAGATCGTATTCTGGGTTTGGTGGGAGGCAAAGATAGTTAGAACCACCTCCTGCAAAATACCTGGTTGGACATGAAAAGTAAGAAAAAAAGAATGTATTAATATAACACAACAGCACCGTTATCATTAATCATCATCTAGAGGAGCAGCAGATCAGCATCATCATCAAACAGCATATAACCTTCATCATAGATTGAACATAAAAAGGACACATGCGATTCTGTTCTTCTTGCGTATGAGGCAGCAGCTAAATGTGTTGAATTTGGTGAAGCCAGCTCACTGTGATTGGTCGGGTTGAGAAGTCTATATCCACCGGTGGACGAAAGTAGGGCACTAATTGGAGACTGTGATCCGCAGTCTAATGGAGAGCCACATTGGCAAGCTGGCTGGAGATGGTTCGCAGCCCAATCGGTTGCATATTGCTGTTGAAACGACCGACTCTTGTGGGAATCCTGTTCAAGGTGAACCAGTCCGTACGTGTAAAGATACCTACCAGGGGAGTTCTTGTCATGGTGTGATATTGAATGGGTGGTCTTGTGGTATATACCAGGAGAAGTTTTCTGTTGGTACGAGTTGAATGGGGAGCTGAGAGAGTTTAGCGGGGTCGACAGGTCGACGAGGAGCGCAGGCTCTGTCTGCCGAGATGGTGTGATTCTGACAGTGTTTTGCAGAGGTGCTGTGTCCAATGGATCCTTCTTCACCAGTTTGTGGGGTTTTGCTTTTTTTTCTGTGTTCTCCCAAAGCAATGCAGGTGCAAATGCCTAAGCACTGTAGAAAACGCATGGAAGTGGGACGAAGGCACCCAGTAAGGTCCTCATGGTCTCGTTGAGGTACTTGTCAGCTTATTGTGTGAGAGCTATGCCACTACGCTGGGGTGGTATATTCAGCAGCGCGTAGGACCGAGCCAGGGCGGTGGTACGCATAGAGGATGGGCTAGCACCCCATGAAGATCCAGCACGGCGGCACAAGAAGGTTATTCCCCGAAGATACCTTTGCAAATTCTGAATAGAAACTACGTTGTCTTAATTGGGGGCATACATTGTAAAAAACAAATAGATTAAGTTATTAAAACTCCAACAATGGCCCTGTCAGAACGGTTCGAACAGTACTATAGAAGCCATAACGACCTCTGTTCGCCGAATTAAGATCTTAATGGTATAACTTGATCTATTAAGCTCAAACTCGGTACCCTTTATGTATAAACACCACACAAAATCAACTCACAAATTTTCTCAACGTAAAAAAGCATATTCAGACACAATTATTGCAAGAAATAACAAAAACGAAGAAATTGAATCTGTAATCGTGCTACGAGAAATGTGGCCCAAACCTTTTGGAATTCTCGTGACAACAATATAAAGCAAGAAATAATACGCAACACTTCAGAAGTCGATTAATCAAGTTAATTTCCAATTATAACTGATTCGACGTGTTCGGAGCAGGTCATGTGCATTGTTGTTGTTTTTGTGTAGTATTGTAATGTGGTTTGTTTTGGTAATAAAATGTCTGCCTTTTGTTGCTGTACGATGATATTGAAATAAAGGTGATATGATATATATTGATATAGCTGCGATCACGCTCTATGAGATACTTGGAGGGAGGCAATTGAGAATACCACACTGCAGAAACTGGGGTGTTCAAATTTTAACACCATCGGCGTCGGTTTCTGGTGTTGAAAATAGGATTTAACACCGCTCGGTGTTGCTGCCAATTATGCATTTGGCGATCGGCTAAGGAAAAGTTAAAGCAGACAATAGAAGAAAACAATGACAAAACTAAGCATTTTCATGACTGAAATATCAAACGTTACAAATTATAAAGTGTTAACACAAGTTTTGGTGTCAATAACACCAAGAGGATGCGGTCGTGAATTGATTCCAAGAGTGGTTAAATTGACACCAGTAGTGTCAATTTGGCACGGCAGTGGTAAAAATAATTAACCACCGACTGTGGTGTAAACTTAACACCAAGTAGTGCCAAAAATTTGAGTTACATAACACTACACGGTGGTATTTAACACCGAAATGGTGTAAATCTACACCATTTGTGCGTTCTTAAATGTATCACCAGTAGGTGCAGTCCTCTATGATTACAGGAGGTCACGGTTAATATTAACACCATGGTGTTGAAGTTAACACCCCAGTTTTTCAGTACAGGTTGTGTGAAGAAATGACACCGATGGATACGATAAAAACATGAAAGCCAGAGAGGCAGGATGTACAGGCTTGATTCAAAAAGATGTTTACCGAAGGCATATGCAGTCATTGCGTCGATAGGTATTGGACATTAGTAGACACCTTTTAAGATAAGGAATTGTACGTTGCAGTATCCAGCTGCACTTGAAAGTTTCAGTCGTAACAGATTCCACTCTCAATGGACCCTGACTTTTGACCTCTTCCCTCCAACCGTAGAATCACATTGAGTCACGGTAGCATAATCTTGAACAACTTTGGATAAGGTTTATCCATTTATACGGAAGAAGCGCCATTTTGAGCATTTCCCAACAATAAGCTTTGAACTGATCCCTCTAGATGATCTTTGACCTCGTTAACAAATGAGGTCTGCGTTTAATATACATAAACAAAATTAAAAATATTAAAAATAAATAATTCATTTTCTAGTTCTAGTGCTAATCTCATTGCGATCGGAACTTACCCTATCGTGCACGTATTATCGGCCAGTGGAAGCTTGGGGTTCGTTGGACAACTTTAAAATTTTGTACGAGGTCATAAATATTGGTGAAAGTGTCGGCTACCCTAAACTCAAAAAATCGTTTGCTCTAGGTAAATATAGGTGTCTTCACTACAATTACGGCATAACAGGGCAAAGTAAACTTCGATCAAAATGGCAATGGGATAATGTTAAAGGGGAGGGCCCGATTTAAGTATGGAGTTTCATATGAGAGATTGGCCTTCACCAAAAAACCCCACCTGTAAAAGTTTCGCGCGATATTTCAATGCGTTTTCAGTAAGAGCAGAAAGTGATTTCGTAAGCCACATAGGTATGTGTAAAATTAATATTGGTTCGACCAAAATTGGGGTAATTTTCGCTCATTACTTCGAAACCAAACATCATTTGGCCCAAAGATTTCACCGGGGGGGAAATGAGAAAAAATAGTAGCTTCTTCTGATACCAAAATGTTGACCACTTCCGGTAAAAATCTGGGCTTCTGGACGAGGCTATTAGCGATCGGGCCATGGACTTTAAAGAAAACAGGATATATGCGAAGGTGGCTGTTTATGTTTCGCAAGGTATCTTCGATTTGCGAGTCACAAAAAAGGAACTTCTTACTTCTCAAATACGAATGTAGTGCTTTTAACCAAGACGGATAGAAAAGGGGAGAAGATGTAAGAAGGAAGACAACGATCCACTTGCTTTGACCAATCATCTGCCGAATTGTTATTCATATCCTCACAAGTGTCACTTTCGAGGATAATCCTAATCCCATTTTCTAGTTCGAGAACATTAGCAGTTTGTAGTGTTTCGTCATTGCGTAAAGATTCCGGGTCATCGGGGAATCAGAGAATCAGCACGCGATGCATGCCGAGGAAGAAATACCAAAAAAAAAAAAAAAAAAAAAAAAAAAAATAAATATATGAGCGGCTCACTGACCTCTACTATGGATAGCGGGCGCCGCACAGTTGAATGGTTCGCCGAGTGAAACACATTCAGAGGAGTGCTTTGTGACCTATACATATGGCGGGAACAATGCATACAACCTGCTGGGCACTATTCCACACAGATGTTCTATGTTTGACAAGGTTATGTATTGTTTCCGGCCATCCATTTTTGTGATAGGTCACAAATGAAACTCCTAATGTTTTAATCGGCGACTCAGACCCATCCATGTGTAGAGGTCCAGAGACGGGGGGGGGGGTTACATGGAAAACTACGGCGGTCCTGGATAAGTTTATCACAGCGAAGCAAGCATAACAAAAAAGTCCCACCGATGGTGCATGGATTACACGAACATCAGGTCACGCACTGCTCGCCTATTTCAAAACACGGAACATTTACTAGCAATTTCCCAAGAAAAATCGATGACCGGGTAGGGATTATTTTGTCTCCAAATGGTTGTTGAAGAGACTCTGATTTGAACAATGACACTCATAAACAATAAGATCAGAGGGATGTTGTCGGCGGCTGTGGGTATATCCCACAGTGTAAGTCTGTCACGACTGCGAAAGATATTATGCTGAATTGGTAATGCGCGAGAATTAAACGTATCAGTCCAAGAGAGAGGTCTATATAGATGAGAGAGGCAAAACGTTACCGTAATATTTTTGAAATTCACTATCGCATGTCTTTGCCGACCACAAAAGAAAACCTAGAGTACCAAACCAATAGAAAGCAATGGCTTGCCTCCGCTTCTTCAAAATTTACTGTGGGTGCCGCTTTGCAAATATAAACTAAGACGGTAGTGATACAACTTAAGGGTATGTGTTTAGAAGTGGCCAGGTTTTACAAAATAGTGTACCTGGATCATTGTGCTCAGATACTCACTCGCCTTAGGTGCTTAGGCGCGACTTTAGGTGAAAAGATGTATCATTGAGGCGGTTTATTTAAATCACGACGACTCTGATGGTGTCATTCATTCGTTGTGTGACCAGGGTATGGAAAAATTTAACCACCCAATAGCACCCAGCATCCAACAACTGATATTTTGGGCGGATTGTTTGTATCGAATTGAACATGTTATGTGTGGATACAATGTGTGCAACCAAAACTGATACTATTCCGCTGCAAATTCAAAATGCAGCGCCGCACGGACCGACTGGTTTTGAATTGCGTTCACCACCTTGACAGTCCCGGTCCATAGAGAATGTGTGTAACTGAAACTAAATCTCAAATATCTCCGGAAAAAACGAAGAGGGGTCATATGGATTTTGGCATCAGAGGGACGTTACTATGTTTTGTTTTGAATATGTATCGTAATGGGTCTGAACCTATTAGAACCTAGCGAGAAAATTGAACGTTTGTAGGGTCTTTGTTGCTCCTCAGACACGGAAAAGTGAAACCGCAATCGCTACGCGTCGCATCCATTTTTCCCACAATGCCTTTCGATATTTTTCCAGTCTTGAGAATTTTCAAAACACTGGTTTCAATTCCTTTTGTGTGGGTGAATGAATAAACAGATTAAATCGGATGGTGGAAGTCCGTTGTGGTTCCTTTTTTACTAGGGACTAGAATTATCTAAACGAAATCCAAGGGGTATTGAAACGCATTCAAAACCAGTCGTCCGTGCCTGGGCGCTGGACATTTGAAGTTGACACGGGAATAATTATCAGTTTGGGGGCTCGTATACACACATAATGTTCAATTCGATACAAACAATCCGACAATATATCAGGTTGGATGTTGGGTGCTATGGGGGATAAATTTTGTCCTACCCATGGCCACGCAAACAGAAGGAAATGACAGCATCATTCGTCTTGATTTAATAAACCGCCTCAATGAATACATCTTTCACCTAAGCGCGCATTGAATTATGAGAGGAAGAAAAAAAAGAGTATCTGCGCACAATTATTCCAGGTGGACTATTATTACACCTGGCCCACTCTAACACATACATCTAATTTGTATCACTAAACGATTAGGGTATATGCAAAGCGGCACCCACAGTATGTGGAGAAACGGAGGACAGCCATTGCTTTCTATTGTTGGTACTCTAGGTTTTCTTGGTGGTCGGCAAAACATGCGAGACGGTGTTTCTAAAGATTACGTAAACGCTTTGCCTCTCTATCTAATATAGAACCTCTTTGCGAACTACCTCCTATTAAGCCATGGATACACAAAAGGTCGTATCAAATCAATACAAACTAAAGATAAAGTTATATAGAAAACATTGTAAAAACCAACCAGAAGATAATAGAATCGCTTATGTTAAATACTAGAATCATCTAACCAATCGCTTCGGATTTCCAAAAAGTCATCATCTCTTGAAAGTGAATTCATAAACACCATATGAAAAAAAATGTGCGGGCACCATCAAAAACCTCCGGGGGAGAAATAAAACCAGCACAAAATCCATGATTTTTTCTCGATAAAGATGGAAAGAAGGTAACCGACTCTGCTGCGATTGCATCCCACTGCAAGATTTCTTCCGAATAGTGGATCTTCTCTTGCTGAAAAAAATACCCCCTCCTGATCCCAATTTTAAACCTCCCTCTAAGTAATAAACATACCAGTAGTATATTTCCTCTCGCCCGACTTCATTCAGATGAGAGTGGATAAACTTGTAATGAATTGAAAACAAGCTCAACCACCGGCCACGATGGAATCGGAAGCTAATATCATTAAAGCTGTACTCCCTGACTAAATTCAATTCTTGTCATGTTTTCAACCGTTCTTTATTAAATGTGTTCGATTCCGGTCAAGCACACCTTCAAAAATGCAAGGTCATTCCCATTGCAAAAGCTTGGCGTTCTCATTTGTTAACAATATAGCCTATTTTTATACTACCTACTATTTCAAAGGTATTGGAAAGGAGTATGTATTAACAGAATTTTTTTATTTTTTTCCAAGCATAATTTCTTTGTCCTAACCAATTTGGATTCCGCCATAAAAGGACCACCGATAGGGCCATTAAAGATTTCTACACAAAGTTTCAGAGGATTTGGATAAAAAGCTTACTATGTGGAATCTTTTCTTGATTTAGCAAGGCTTCGACACCTTAGGACCCATACCATCCTGTCCACAAATTAAGCCTTATGGCATAAGGGGTCTTGATAGATCGATGGATTCTACTACCTATCTGAAAGAAAACCATAACTGTTAAATATAATGCAAAACTCTCTGTCATCCAATATCATCTGTGGGGTACGCAAGGCTCCATATTGGGTCAGTCTTCTCTTCTTGCTTTACATTAATGACCTTCCTCTTTGCCCAGCCTCCTAACATACTATAATTTGGCTAATGTGGTTTGTGGGATGTATGTGGGTATGTCGTATAAGGCTCCGGCGTTTTCGATTCATATTGCGCAAAATTCACGTGAAAGGTGCCTGAGGATACCGGACGGGTTAGCGCATAAATTTGGAACAAATCCGTTCAGAAATGAACTGAAAAATCACCGAAAATGTGCTCGGTTGCAATGGAAAATTACCAATTGTTTTACGCGTTACTAAGCTGCGCGTATGCGTGGAGCTTTGCGCAGTTGGTTACGCGTGCCAACGTACGATTACGCGTAATACGCTCTATGCGGTAGGCAAATAACTACAAGCAGGAAACCACAGATTTCTAATTTATAACAACTAGATATCAAACGCCAGCTCAAAAGCCCTAACCAATCTTTTTCCCGAAGCGCGTACTTATTTCCATAGCGTGGTGTACCAATTTATTCATATATTCCCGGATTTACATAGCGTGGTGTCCCAATTTTATTCATATATTAACGCATTTGCATAGAACGCTGTACCGTTTCCGGCCAACAGTACGGCGCATGCGCGTACGCGTGCTTGTTTCGAATGGATGACCGTATGAATCTTTATAATTTTCAAAACACGGGTACGGTGGCCGCCTATTCTTCAACGCGGCGTACGAACTCTCTGTATTAATATCTATTCAGGAAACCCATCTGCTGCGTACGTGCTTTACGCGCAGATTTAAGGATAAGTGACTTTGCCATTTTGAAACGTCCGCACTTTTGGGTCGAAAACCGAATGAAAACTTCCCGCGTTTCGAATCCGATTAAATCAACAAATGGACCCACTAAAATTATTTTGAAACTTTACTAGTAAACTAACACAAGATCATAGTTATGATGATTATGAATTATTACATGTATTCAAATTTGACTCCTGTCGATCATTTAATTTTTTAAAATATTGTTGGTGAAAGGTTGAGCCGTGCCCATTCTTTTTACAAAAATCTTGAGTTTGTTTCATGCTATCGGTCGCGGGGCAAAATGTCATACCGCTTACGTGCCAAAAAATTGAGAGAATCTCAAAATAAAGGATTATCTCTATCTTAAAAATAAAATCCCAAAGTGGGCACTTTTTCATAAAGGAATAATTTGACAAGAAAATACACCATGTTTCCATCCCTCCTGACATTGTAAACTGATTCGAATCATGAAAAAACACGTCTGCAGCGTTTATCGCGTACAATAACATTCGTGCGTGAAATGCGTGTCGCAAAGATGTCGCTGCGTCAAACACTAAATTTGCTCATTGCGCTACGCGATGCACTGCTAAACACGCAATGTGTTGAAAATACGCACCAAAAAGTGGAATTATGAACTGGTAGTAAATCATCCGGGGATCGCTCAAAATTTAGCATTTATGGGGGTTTAGTCAAAATTTTAAAAGGATTCTCTTTAACAATAATACTTCCTCTAGCCTCCTATAGTTCAAAATCTTTTAAAAGGTCGCTTTCCGAGTTGTTGTTGGGCAAAATGTATACGTCTAGGATGAGTGCTAGGCTGTAAGTTCCGGGTTAGTGAATTACGTTTAATACGGTCATTAAAAAATCGTTTTGTTTTGTTTTTTATTTGAGTATAGTCCATAGGTCTATAGCCTATCTTTTATAAATACACATACGAATTCGAAAGTCAGGTTTAAATTAACATAAATAGGGCCCCCTATATATATTTGTATTTATTTGTAGATGTTGTGAACACCTCCGGAAATGCCCCGGCGTGTTACAAAAAAGTTACAGAATATAGGCTATAACAACCTTATTTTTCAATATCCCTGAAGACTATAAAAATAGTATAAACTTAACATTTTTACTTTGGGGTGATTATGGATTTTGTTTAAAATCAGAAAAAATCTAAAAAAAAAAAATGTGACGAAAGTACAGTATTATTTCAACCGTAAACGTGAGAAATCGGCCTATAAACGCTAGTAGCTTGCAATGTATTGATGTTAAACATATAGTTTTAATAGTGTCTTAAGCTATCATCAGGCCACAAATTATATAAGAACATGAACAGATTAACAAAGGCAATGTTATACTAAGGGGATAATAAAGTGTAATTGGGCCTATATGTGTAAAACATGTTCACTATTCGTCATTATGACGAAATAGTGAAAATGTGAAAAATATAGGACATGATAGAGTCGACATGGTAAAGGGAAGATCGGTTATAATATACCAATGACATGTCAGAAGACGGGTTCTCGCATCGCAAAAAATATCGGAGGTTGTGGAGCTCAAGAAGAAAATCGTCATGATTTTTAGACATTAAACTGAAACTTTTTAGGTTTTGATAGGACTGAAAAGTATTCGACACTTATTGAAGGTGACGATTTACTTGATTCAAGCATACTGAAATGCGGGGCTATTGTATTGGCCTAAAAATCAGATCAAGATGGATAGGCCCGGGATCTCACTTTTGGTTAGGGTAGCGATGTGCGGCCGGATGTTTGAAGCGAAAATATATAGGCCTACACGTTAAAAATGTCCGTGGGAATTTAAGAAAACAGATTTTCCGTAAATTTACGGAAAATCTGTTTTAGAAAAACATAAAAAAAAAAAAACATAAACAATTTTAATTACGGAAAGTTACGGAAATTGTCGGCAGCAAAATTTCCAGACTTTTTTTTCGTTCCGTAATTTAAATTACGGAAAAATATGTTTAAAATTACAAATTTTTTCATAATATGAGACAAATCTGTAAAAATTACTGTCAAAGTTCCGTTAATTGACAGCAAATCTGTAAATTACCCGAAAAGTCTGGAAATTCTTGCTGCCAGAAATTTCGTTCAAATTAACGGAAATTGTTTAACAGTGTATCAAAAATGAAACAGATTTGTACCCATCCTTAGGGCTATAACTTAAAGGTGAACGATGTAATAGTTAACTTAATTGAGCTACCTTTTCTCTTAATTCCTTAGATTGATTTTTGAAGTCTAACGAGACTGAAAAAAACTTTTTTTGACTTTTTTTATAATTTTTCTTTAAATAGTAAAGTCTTATGTAAATTAAGTCCATTTGATTTGACAAACAAACCTATTAATAGGTTTAAACTGCTGTATAACCCATTTAAAGATTTTTTTTGAATCTAAAGGAATCGTTTTAAAGTCTTAAGAGGTTTGGCACTAATATTCAGCCGCTTATACTTAAAAGTAAATCTAAGGATTTAGAGAGAGATACGGGCTGTCCATTTTAAAATAGGCCTAGACCACTTGCATTCCATAATCTGAAACAAATTATGGGATTATTTACAACTATATAGGGTTACATATCGGTTACATTCGAAACATTTTTAGTAAATAATCCGTTTTGAATTTTGAGTTATAGGCCTAGTCACTGCCCACTATCACTGAAGTCGCCCCTTCTAAAAGTTGTGTACATGCACTTATGGCTTCCGCTCCAAAATGTCATTCAATTTTACAAATAACAACAAGGTTTTAATGTAATTTTTTCCCGAAGCATAGAGTTGTGTGATGTTATCATAGATAGCTCGGCCCGGACCTTATAAATTGCATGTGATTTCTAACAATGTAGTTATAATTATTTAGAAAGGCGCCTCATCCAAATAGTTCAAGACAGACGCGAGATAGCGCATAATGCCAAGCCCGATGCCAAGGTATGAAACGTTTCGCGAGGCAAAATGTCTACAGGGTTAGGTTCATTGAAACTTTCAGGGTAGCAGTATATGGATATGGATATTAATTTGTGCAAATATCAGAAATGGGCACCCTCACGTTTTAAAATGGGACTACTTTTGTTTTGAAATTCGTCAAGATCACCAGTTTGCCATTTTTCTGAAAAGAAACCGGTATAAAACAACAGGATTTCACTCTGAAATCGTTCTTGAAAGTATTATTTTTTTATATAGAAGTAAAATTAGAGGTTTTGCACAGAATATCAAAGTAAAATAAATATGGTCTACTAAGTAAGAAAAAGGTTCGGTTTAAATAGCATACGTGAAAATAGACATGGAAAATCTATTCCCACTATTATCGAGGGTTTGGAAAGCGCGCAATGCGCGTATTTCCTTAATGTCAAAGGTCATACGGCAAACGGCTTCGTTACTGTTACAGGCTATATAGTGCAAAAACGGTGGGGGAAAGAAAGAAAAATGTTATGTTATTTCGCTTTGATTGTCGATATGGATACTATACGGGGTTACCCCACGCCACAGGGTTTAAAAAAAAAATATACAAATTAAAAAAAAAAAAAAAAAAAAAAAAATATTTAGAAAATTAGGAAAACTATATAGCCTAAGCTACAGGGATTATGCTGAAAACTACGATGAATAAAAAATACGACTAAGGGATGTTGTGGACGGGGTGGGGGGCATTACATTGGCGAGAACTTTATATTGGCGTTTGGGAGTATGAGAAAAATCAATGTGGAAACGGGAACTACAGCTTACCCCCACGGGGAGAGGCCTATTTGATTTAAAAAAAGATACGGAAAACTTATACGGAGATTAAAGATTGAAGTTTCATATTAAAAAAAATACGAGAACAAAATAAAATATACGGAAAGTTTAGGGATTAAAAATTCAGTTGACGTTTCCTTATGAAAATCGGTAACTAGTCGAGCTATAGAAATTGATAGGTAGGGGAATTTGAGGTATTAAACGTGTTAAAAAAAATACCAAATTTGCGACTCGGGGAGTCCTAAGTTCAGGGATACGGGTTTGGTGCAGTTTAGCCATGCATTGAATGCATAGTGTGTCCACTTCTCAGTGATCGATTTAGCTTCAGTGATCACTCCCGTTTACTAAGCTAGCGGGAGCCCGCGCGAAGCGCGGCAACCGGGCCCTCCCGAAGTCTAATAGTAATTGGCTAATGTTGTTGTATGTATGGCTGTTTGCCCGCAAAGGCTCTGACAGTTTCGATCCATATTGCCGCAAAATTCACACAAAATATTGTGTTTACCGGCGGTGGTTCTACCCAAAATTTGGACGAAATCCGTTCAGAATGGCTGAAAAATCAACGAAAATGTTGCTCGGTTTGTATATAAATTACCATTTTTTGTAAGCGTTACTAAGCGACGCGTAGTGCCTGTGCGTTGCGACGGGCGGTTACGCGTGAAACGCTATTGCGGTCGCAACGGGCGGGGGCGGTGGGGGGGGGCTTACGTATGGCACGATCACGTATAAAATCATGGACGAGACTCATGCGCTGTATACGAGTTTACCCCGCTATAGTCGAGTTTACAGCGCTGCTATCCGTTTGAACTCTATGTGCCGAGTTTCATAAATAATTGTCCAGAATAAATCATGTCCAGATAAATCATGCCGAGTTTTTAACAATGGACATGATTTTTTTTCAACAGGTGCAAAACGGGACTGATTTTTTCTCAACATGCGCAAACTAGACATGATTTTTTTCTCACAGAGCAAACTCAACATGATTTTTTTCTCAACATAAGCAAAATCGAAATGATATTTTTTTAAAACATTACACAAAAATCATGTCGAGTTTTTCTCATGTTGAGAAAAAAATCTGTACGAGATTTTGAAAACTGGACATGAGTATGTCAAACTCACATATAGAGAGCAAAACTCGATGTTATAGAGGGAAAACATGGCCATATCGCGCTGTAACTCGGACATATAACGCTGCACACTCGACATACATGACATATAGCGGGGTAAAACTCGATATACAGCGCGTGAAACTCGACATGCGCGCGCGGGAAAACTCGCCATGATTGATACGTGGAAGCGTAAAACGGGACATGATTTATGGCAAACTCCACCATATAGAGAGCACTCGCGTAAGAGGGCAAACTGGACC